>CABEEJ010008804.1:0-21918 GCA_901482245.1 Timema douglasi
GTCTTGTCAGAGGTGAAGGAAGGGTTTGGTAATCAGATAAATCTGTGCCGGGACCGAAGATTGAACCCCGGCCGCCAGCACAGAAGCCTGACACCTTACCCCTAGACCGCCAGGTCCCCGACGTTAGATCATCTGAATTTAAATCGCAGTTAGTGGCTTAACTAACACTTGTGATACATCAAGGACTATTAAAAGAAGCGGATGCTCATAACTTGTCTGAGGCCACACCCTAGAAAAATGTTATTTCAAAATGATGGACACTTCCAAATGCTTTGTTATAATTAAGGTATTTAGCTCAATTATCTGTGAGTTGGCTAGAGAGAATGAGTGTTCTTTTACAGATTAATGTTAAACACTAATGCTATTAGGATATAGCCGAATTTTGAAACGCTCGTTAGCATTTAAATAATTTATAGACTTAAAGGTTACATTATTCATAGTTTGTGAATTGCTCACAATATGAAACATTTATAATTTACTTTCACTTTTAAAAACCTTTGATTAGTTAGGATTAAATATATTTTAAAGTACTAAATAATAATAAATGAATATTCAATTTTTTTCAATACATTAGTTCTTACTTTAAACATTTTTACAAATATTTTAAAGTCTTATATTATAGTACTTTTAATAATAATAATAATAATAATAACCTTTTTTGCCAATTTAATAAAAATTTTTTCACCTTAAAAATAAACTAATATACAATAACTATTTATTTTTCATTTAAAATATAAATTAAAAACCATTTTATCAGCATAATAAGCACGAGGTCTTGTAAACCTTTATAATCCCCCTTTTAACACAAAACACAAATGTTAAGTATAACTGTTAAGATTAGTTTTCCTAATTTAGTTTCTATAGGTGGTAGGGAACATATTTTATAGGCACAAGACAAAAATTAAGCAACATAAATAAACTTATTATAACAAACAAATGATAAGCTATAGGATTATATCAGATAAACAAGATTTTATGTTAAATGTTTGACAGATATAAAAGTTGGAAATGTTCAATCGGACCACCTGATGGCGATTCAGAGTAAAGAGGTAAAACATCAAAGTTAGATAGAACAAGTGGTTAGATTTAATAACTCCAGAAATACAGGTACTGATTGTTGATTGGGAGAACAAGTGTCTAAGTCAACACAGCCTCGGTAAAATAGGAAGTTACGTTGAGAGAATACATTCAAAGCAAAGTTTTGGGGCTATCGTTGGACAAAAACTATAAAGGCCAGCTCATGAATACTACAGAATCAATTTATAATAGATACATACTTATATATCCTATATTTTTAGAGTTACTAAGGAGAATATACGTCAAGATAGCTAGCTTGTATTAAACCCCAAGGGGAGTCACTTATACCCACTTAGAATTTACCTTAAGAGGATCTTCTATATTTGATGTATATACTGCTGATGGCTAACAATCAGGCATCAACAGCAAATTGTACTATGACCGGCCATTTCCTAATGAGTACTGCCAGAGCAATCAATTGTGCATATGACTACCCACTCCCTGGGGTATACAAAAACACATAGTAGATACAGTCTTTTAATATATAGTTAAATAAAGCACCCAACTGGCCTAAAGAAATTACTATCTACGCGGGACACTACTTTACACTTGTATTTCTCGCAAGTTGTGCACAGCAAATAGTAATACAAAAGGTGCAAACTAGTCATCATGCAGTTTCTGACCTAACTAGGTCCCAGACAAAAATGCTAGATGACTTTCTTGTAGCCATACGAAAATAACAAACGCAAACCTGACGTTTAGGGCATCATGAAATATTACTACGTCTTAAAGTCTTAGTAAAGAACTATGAATACATAGAATAGAGAAACTTGGACACTTGGTCCTACACATATATAGAGCATAGAGCCCTCGTATTTAAACTACGTCTGATGGACATAGGAGAAAAGGACACCCACAGAACCTGACTCTGCCTGAAGGACTTATAAAACATAGTTAGTCACGCCGACTATAAACAACACGTCTGAAGGACTTAGAAATCTTAGTTAAACACCCTGACTAAAGACAACATTTCTAAAGGACTTAAAAATCACATTTAGTCACCCTGACTATAAACAACACGTCTGAAGGACTTAAAAACATAATTAGTCACTATGACTATAAACTACACGTCTGAAGTACTTAAAGACATAGTTAGCCACTCTGACTAAAAACAATATGTCTGAAGGACTTAGAAAATATAATTAGTCACTTTGACTAAAAACAACCTGTCTGACGAACAAAGAAATCATAGTCAGTCACTCTGACTCTAAACATCATGTCTGTAGGACTTAGAAAACATAATTATAACTACTCTTTGAAAGACACATAAAACAATCTCTCCATCACTACAAACTAGGTCTAAATGGCATATAAATCAAAAGTATAACTACTGACACAATACTAATTTAATTAGAGTAGACTTCTTCTGTGAAGCGGTGAAGAAACGAATGACAGACACATCATGACCCTCAGTATTTGGTGGCGCTGGGGCAGGAGTTCTTTCTTCGACGATTAGTTACAATAAAATGTCATAATATGGCCTTTCGGCTGTTGCCCAAATCTGAATATCCACCTTGAGAGAATTTTCAAGATAGGTCATCAGAGAAATTTATGATTTTTCTTTGTGAGTTACAGGAAGCAGTCGCTAGTCCTTATCCTCATGGCATGAGGGTGAAACAATGAATGAGTGAAACCATGATGAACATACAATCATAGAGACATACAGACGGACACACAAACATACAGACAAAATTGAATTGTTATTAATATTATTATTTAGTACTGCGTCTTACTACCCGTTCGGGTTATACGCTGACAGAATTGAAATATCTCGTTTATATGGCTCAAGACCAAATATCCTCTAAGTCAACAATTTTCAAAATTACAATACTTTTTTTTTAGATGAACGAACGGGTAGCAAGACGTGGTGCTAATAATAATAATAATAATAATAATAATAATAATAATAGTAAAAATAATTAAAAAATAGTAATAATAAAAATAATAATTAAATAATAATAATAATAATAATAATAATATAGGTGACCGTGCAAAAACCAACCTCAGCACAAGATTAAAGCAAACAGCCTTGCAAGCCAGAGGTCTGACACACGAGACGAGCAGGCTAGCTCGTGATAGCGACTTCATTAACCGCTCGGACCATCTTGACTTCACATACATTAAGAGAAAATTAAATTTGTTACGAGTTCCTGCTTCTCCATTACATACACTCGTTGACAATGGCACAACTATTTAAAGGAGTACGGTAAAGGGGGAATAACTCAAGAGTATATAACTTTATGACTTAGAATTGGGGTCGTCTTGCAAGTTGTTTTTCGGCATAGGACTCGTGTTGACAGCTGGTGGGAAAGGAGTAGGGATGTAAGCCATCAGAAGGAATGTTGGAATTCGATGTAGTTAAAGTATGTGAACTCCCAGATACTCAAACCCCTTAAGCTTTTAAAGAATATTGTAGTGAGGCGATGTAGGGTTTGGTAGTGGAAGGGGTGGTTGGTAAGATTCACGATGGTTTCAACCATGCAGAGGAATGTGCTTTGATCACACATACGGCCCGGTGCACATCGGGGGCACGATTAACGCTCCGGCCATTACCACATGGGGTGGTATACAGCGTGTGTATGTGTGTTTGCAAATGTGTGTGTGTGTTGAAGAAGCAAATCTCATCTTGATGTAATTTCGTACTAAAGTGGGAAGTGTCTGGTAGTAGGAAAATCTCCTCTGCAGATTTCATTATTTTAATTTATGTTCAACACAACTCCCGATATTATTTATTCATATGGGATACTAAACATGAATCTCTTTGAACCAGTTTATTATATCAGTGAAAAACTTAGAAAATGTCCTTAATTTCAGAAGAAACATATTACCAAGTCGTCTGGCCAGTAACTAAAAACTGGGAAATAGTAATTTAAGCCATATTGAGCCTTTTAGCAATAGTGAGAGTCGATCTCATGACCATTAGTTCATTGATTCGTTAATTATTTATTACTTACATTTTAGCCGCATCGTTAAAATTATGTAATTTCGCTGTTTATATTGTTAACATATTGTGTCATTTTATATTAATTTGCCCCTCGGAGCCTTCTTATAATAATCAATATAAATTTGGTTTCCACTTGATTAAAGTTGATGTTAATAAAACAATACAACTATTTGCAGGAGGTCAGTGACATAGCATGAACCCAATAATATAACACGCTACTTAAAGTGTTTTCAAATCTTAAAACTTTATAGTAAATAAATCAATAAGCATAAATTAAACAAATTGTAAGTTAATTAGTTTAAACTATTTTAATATTTCTTATATAAATATTATTATAATCATTTATTAAGCCGGTCTACGGAAAGTTTATTGTAACTTATTTTTAGACGCATGGAAGTTAAAAAAAAACAACTACTGTCACAAATACACGAATTTGGCGAAGCAGTGAAAACTTAAGCGGTGAATAATGAAGACTCGATCTCATCAGTCAGATACACCACCGACTTAGCTATAGTATCGGTTTGGAGATTCAATCAAAGGGGACGAAGTTATGTGTTTAGTAATAATATCATCAACGCCAGAGTTAACGTTACGTAAGTCGTCAAGCTCATAACATAATATATTGGATTGCCGAAGAATGGAAGCTTTTGGTTAGTCTTGTTCGGATTCACTGAGAGATAGTTTTATCCTCGGGATTTGTCACGGTGGTTTTGCAATTATCTTTCTGAGCTACTAAACGTGCTTTTTCTTTTAAACCTACTTTCCTATCACTTTACCTTATATCTAACCTTTAACGAATTTAGTGTTTAAACATTTAAAACTCCGCTTCGGTTACCGCATGGTCTAAGACGCTACTCTTGTAAGAAACTAGACTGCCGAAAAAATAGAGATCGGGGTTCGATCTCATTCGGGTGTACTGATGAAGTTTTTACCTCAATTGAATTACACTATACCTTTAATCAAATGCAAGTAATCTTAATCTAAGTTCA
Organism: Timema douglasi; assembly: GCA_901482245.1. NCBI lineage: Eukaryota > Metazoa > Arthropoda > Insecta > Phasmatodea > Timematidae > Timema > Timema douglasi. The sequence continues at coordinate 5,011 of CABEEJ010008804.1, forward strand.
AACTTTCTAATCCCTAACATAGCAATGCGACGGAAAAAAAAAATTCATATTTAAAATTAAATAAAAAATAACCACGTTAATTAACTTCAAGGAATTACTATTATTATTATCATTATCATCCTCGCTTCTTACTACTTGTTCTTCAAGTTATACGCATGCATGATAATAATTACTCTAATGGGGCAGGCAAGAGTAAGGAAGAATTTCAAAGGTTATCTATCTGCATTTGCCTGTAAGGAGAGTGGGAAAAAATCTGGGACACACTATCAGTGGTCGGGATTTAAACCCCAATATCCCGGTCTTTAGCAGGCCAGTCTAACAAGATAGTGACGCATTAGACCATTCGGCCAATGAAGAGAGTATTTAAGGAATTATTGGTTTTAGCGGTGATAATGGTCACTTTTGTGTGGACAAGTCTTTAGATTTAAATGGCAATAATCGTATTTATCAAACCACGTTGGTGGCCACATGGTCTAAAGCGTCACTATCGCATTAGACTGTATAGCCGATGATGAAGAGATTGTGGTTTGAATCTTGTTAAGGTATACTGAGTGTGAATTTTCCTAAATGTTGTTTTGCTCTCTTTACAAGTAAATGCGGCAACATTTCTTATAAATTCAGCCTTTATTATCCCTTACACGATCATCATTAGCACATATACATATATTTCTAAAGGGTTGTAAAGTACGGTACTAAAAAAGTGTGTTGGAAAATAGTGCAGAGAAAATGAAAATAAAGTACTAAAAACAAATAGCAAGTTAAGAACAAAATAAAGAGTAGGGAATATACGTAGAACCTAGGTCACAAACGGAATAAAAACGGAGAAAGTAAACGTAAAGACTAGAAAAGATAAATGATGTATAGTTCAACAGTAACAGAGGGTAAAAAATTATCCCGGGATGAAGGTAAAAAAAGGAATTTAAAACAAAAATTGCGGGATAAGTTGGTAGTCCTTGTGACGTACTGTACCCTAGAGGGGTATTCGCCTACCCCTACCCATTCTCAAACCCTTTAAAAGCACGTGACTTCCCGTACCTGACCTAGCCGAGCTTATGTTTGGATCCCGTTAAGCCATCTTCCGATTTTTTTTCCACACGATGTAGGAATGGGAAAGGGGAAGGTTGGAGAGGAAAACGAACGTGAATTGCGCGTTGCAGAAGATCTAGTGTGAGGGCCGTGAAAAATAAATCCTCTTTAATTTATGAGAGGCAATACTATTTTTTATTTTATGCTCCAACATTACTAATATATCCTCATTTCAAATATATATATATATATCTTTTATTTTCTTCACCCAGGTTTCGTTTACTTAAATTTGATGAAAATCATCTTGATTTTGTAAAATGTTTATTAGGAAGTCAACAATGTAATATTTATTATAAATCCATATAAATATCAAGTCAAATATTTGATTAATTAATAATAATTTATAATATAGTTTCTTGAATATTGCGAAATATATTCATAAATCAGTCATCATTAAACCAGCCTCAAATGATTTTTTCTAGAAAAACTAGACAATTTTGATTAGCACCTAGCTTGTGGCACCAGAGCAAATTCTACTAAACAAAATCTCTTTTTTGAATTATTAAATTGAACAGTTTTGCTCTTTGATGAACCGTATTATCATGTTTTTTAAAAAAAAATTTTTTTATTGTATTGTTTTAGGATTGTGATAGTTTTTTTTAACTGTACATTAAGACAATATTCGTAAGATAGCAGCTGGATGTTTGATATCCTAGCTTATTATAGCTTTGATGTGGTCAACCGTTACTCCATTTTTAGGTAAAGAAGCAAGAAATTCTAAATGATTCCAACCAAATACTTTTGATTATATTATTATTATTATTATTATTAGCACCACGTATTAATATCCGTTCAGGCTACACATACTTACGCTAATGTGGAATGGTAGGACGATTATGATATGAAATGAAGGACCTATAGTTTAACGTGGGATCCGAACCATAGTGGAGGCCCAGCATTCCACACATTCAGAAGTTTTTTAAATAATTATTTCAAGAGTCCACTCACATTTCCAGTATCTCATTTCTAATTTAAATATTAATTTAGGATGCTTTAGGCTCTGTAAATTTTCAGATATCCCCTTCTCTAATTACTCAACTCAACACAAAATTGCCCATTGATCCCAAAAATTTTCTATGGAGTATAATTATCAGAAAAAAGTTAATTATATTGTATGTACCTACAACCTTTAAGAAAGAAAGATTTTCATTTATAATTTTCAGATAAATACAAAAAAAATTATCAAAATTTTAGATATCCTCTAAAATGTAATGTACACTGGGGTATTTATTCTATGGAATATAATTATCATTTAAGAGTTATTTATATTTTATGAACCTACAACTTATCAGAATGTTTTTTTCGATTAAAGTTTTAAGATATGTACCAAAGAAGTATCAAAATATAAGATATTCTCTAATATGCAATGTACCCTAGGGTAGTTTCAACTTGACAATAAAATACATATTTTTTATGTAATGTTAAATTGTATCTACACATGAATTTTAATGGAAATAATTTTAGACTATTTTGGGAAAATAGATGTTTTACCTCTATAATTGGATTAATTATTTGAACAATCTCAATAGAGAGCCAAATAAAAATCTTCTATATGTTTCAGCCTGATTAGTATAAAGCTTTGGACTCAGGCCAATGGAAAGAAACTCAATTATATTTACGTTCTAGGAACGATGAAACGTAGACATCTATAAACATTTAAAACCCAATTTTAACGGCCACAATATTTCCTATCACGTACAGTATGGAATAAATTAACAATTTAAGTGTGGCTATATATCTAATACATATCAATTTTGTATAAAATCCATAAAACAGTTACTGCTGTAGCCCGAGGAATAGACACGGATAGACGTGGCAGTTGACATAGTTATAATATACTTTTTTTTATTGGGACAGATTGTATTCAATAATTCTCACAATCTCGACAAAAAGGAAATATGATTACAATAATTTCGCTATAAGCGATCGTGGTTCGTATTCCACGTTAAACTGTAGGTACTCCATTTCATCTCACAATCACCTTACCATTACACATTAGCGTAAGTGTGTATAACCCGAACGGGTAGTAAGACGCGGTGCTAATAATAATAATAATAATAATTGTACCGAGAAAGTTCAAAGTCTGTGTTCTCGGCTATTACCTTTTATTAGGCTGGCTCACGACCCATTGATCTAAGCCAGTAGGGCAACAATAATACAATTGTTGGGCACCCCAAAAAAGAGGGCGAGCAACACAAATTAAAGTCGAAATATTAGATACCATGAGCCATGCCAGAAAGGCTGAAGCGGCCCACAAGTTGAAACCCAAGCGGTGTATAACATAAATTAAACATGCCTAGCCAGGCACCGCCCCAAGGCCCTGAACCATCAGAATTATCTCTTTCCCGCCTAGCCACCTTGGATACTGCTAAATAGTCAAACGGGTTAAGGTGTGGGACTCTCTCCCACTGAATCTGCTTGTCATAAGGACTAAGCAGAAAATATCTGGAGCACCAAACTACTTCACTCTCTATACTACTAATCAACTGTTTCTACCAACAATAAGTGGTTACAGAGTTTAAGGTGTGGGATCCACTCCTATTGGAGCTGCTGGTCCAAGGACCCAGCAGGAAAATTGCGTGAAACGTGAAAGTATATCATTAGATATAACAAACTGACAGAGATTAAGTTAGATAATAGGCTAGTCCTTTAACTAATATTCCCTAAAAACTACGATGCGAGTCCAGCCATGGTACAGGCTATTCCTGATTCCTTTATTGATCTATCGAAGTCCAGGTTACTTTCTACGTTCCGGTGGGTCCCTCGGCGAGAACATCTTGACCACCGCTAAATGTAGGATAAGTTTGTTAAGAGACGACTGTCTAAGAGACGTTAAATAATAGTAATCATATTGTTGCCAATCGAAACACGGAGTTTTAAAGTGGTTAAACGCACTTCATTCTGGGACGGACGAGAAGAGGGGGTGATTGACCATCTACGGGGTTCTAGGAAAGTTTAGTCCACCTAGTGAGCTGGTTGAGTGCCGTCTTCAGTTGATCAAGAAATTCGGACCGGTCAAGTGCGATATAATTAAATGGTAAGGTCGGCCCACCATTCAGACGGCATCGCTTCTGATGGGGCCGGAATCGTTGGAATCGTTCCATGAAGTATCCATGACGTTGGTATGTAACACAGACATCTATGTATTACAAAACATCTATGTAGATCAGGGAAGAATAATATGTGTGTGTAATTTACCCATGATTCTTTGCTTCAAATTTTAAGGCCGAAAAAGGACTAAACTGGTTTAGCCCGTTACAAATGTATGTATAAAGTTGGATTATGTTAGTAAAAAAGGCCTCACAGAGAACCTTTCATACCAAAATCCTGCTGTACTGAAGCCGATTTTCCAAGGTACTAAGTCCACCGCCAGTTATAAGAAACCTTGGTTTAACTATGCTTAGTTTTGGAGAATAAATATAATATATTTAAATGGTCTAGTCATTCGTCTAATAAATAGGTAAATATTAATCCAATTGAACAGAATAATTAGATCGGGAGGTGCTGCCTTAGGTTTTTTTAATTTTTAATGCGTAGGCTGATGTAATTTGAATGTTTAGAAAAGTTACTTTAAAAATATCCAGTAAAATATTTGTTTAGATATGTATTTTAGACATACATTAAGAAGAGCAACCATACTTTAAAAATAAATTACATAATTTTTTTTATCCACTGGATTTCAGCAATTGTTCTAGCTATCAAAATATTTTCCTTTATGGAATAGGGATTAGTGAGTTATCAATTCAGAATAAATATACCCTTATCTTAGTGAGGGATGGAAATTGGTTAAACATTTAGGAAAAATTATTATTTGTAAATCTACTAAGGAATAAACCCTGATCTCCCCGTCACCACAACCAATAATGCTTCAAGATCTACGACTTCACGATCACCAATAGAGTTAAGGCTTTTTAAAAAAAAAAATTGTGTACTTATATTATCCATTCGGGTTTTTATGTATTGTATGATTTTTTATCACCAGATATTACTACGCGTTTGAGTTGTACGCACATGTATACCTAATAATAACACATGTGTTAAGAATCAGGAAATTTGAATCTAGAGGAAATGCACCCACATTTCCTTCTATGGGAGAGTAGAAAACCATTTAGGGAAAAAACACCTGACCAGGATCGAAACCTAATCTACCCATCTTCTGCAGTCTAGTCTATTGCGAAAATAGTGCCTTAAGCCACGTATCTACTGAAGCTACGTACGCCAATTGTCTGCGATTGAAGAACGTAGAATTTATAGAAAATATACCAACTCTCAAGTGATGGGAGCGGTAGAAATTATTTAATAAAGAGATCACCTAGGACACCTGGATGAGATTCATTCCCTGAAATCCTCATCATAGGCCTACTCAATTAAGAATGATCTTTTCCTTTTATCCAACCACCCATCAATACGGGAGAAGATTTTATTTTTTGCCAACGCGTCTCACTTTCCGTTTGAATTAAACATATATGTATTGATTACTTTAATGTTCTAGAGATGTTAAAGGTTGAATATATGGAAAATATAATCCATTTTCATGGAGGAAGATAAAAAGGAAAAAACAATCTAGGAACAACCACCTTCACTATTTTATTATTTAGCACCCCGTCATACTACCCGTTCGGGTTATACGCTTAAGTGCTAATTACGCTAATGGATTAGGAATGGGGAAGTTTGAATTAGAGAAAGATAACCCTCCTTTGCATGGAGGGAGAGTGGAAAACCATTTAGGAAAAACCACCCCTAGTTCACCCGACCGAGATTTGAACCTCGATCTACCCGTCCTCAGCAGTCGAGCTCAACACAAGCGCGTGAGCTAACTACGCCACCGAGGAGGGTCATCTCCAGTAAACCTAAGCGGTATTCTCCCATAATTAGCAGTCTATCTTGTTGCGAGATTGACGTCCTTAGCAATTTGACCATCAAATTGGGTGTTCAACTTTTATCCAATTTACGTAAGTTATTTAATGTGCACTTTTTGAACCAACTGATTATATCAGCACACGACTTATAAACTAGCTTATATCTAGTACAAAAAAAAACATCCAGTACCCTGGAAAGTGAAAATCTCCACTTCACAAATGCTAAATGTTCTGCCATGCCAGGAATCGAACCCGGTAATATTAGCTCATTAGAAAGACACGCTACCGACTGAGCTAAGTAGTCGGAGGGTATTAAATCAAATTATTATATTCTATCAATCATTTAGCTATCATTGATTATGTTTTAAAGAAAATAACATATTTGAATGGGTCCTCTTTCGAAACATTACCCTCCTTGCGTCGTGCGTGACGGATGACGCCGCGACGGGAAGACGCATGACCTTGTTGACACATTGCCGCGGGGGTAATGTCGGTTCCATGGTCGACCGCAGAGCGGCGCTGTTGCAGTCAGGTGGAACTCTGCTAACTGGGCTGAGGACGTGAGAGGGAAGGGGTTAGCGAGGGTGGTCGACCATGGAGAGGGGGTGAGAACTAATTGCTGCACGAAGGGTGATGAATTAATGATATCCGCATCCATTCTTCTAATTGATTATATTTGTGTATGAACCGCGTACATTCCAAAATGACGCAGACAAATAGTAATTTCCCAGTTTATTGACTCCCATTTTGACTTACCATATATTATTTTCGGATTTAATTAAATATTATTAATAATTGGTTATGTGAAACTAGGTAATAACATGCTACCCCGACTGGTAGGCAAATGACTAAACTAGTTGTCAATTTCTTTCATTATTGTCTGACAGTTATTGGAAGGTTTGTGGGGGTGGGGCGATCGAACACCAGCTGGGTATAATGCTGGTGTAATTCTCTAGATTGTTTCTCACTAGCTACTTAATATAAATTTGGGTTTATTTAATATAAATTTATCTGTCTCATCCCAATACCATAGGTGTAATTTATGCATATTGACCGTGCAGGTAGTAAGATGACGTGCAAATTAAATAAAATTAACATGTAATTTTGTAAGCTAAACCTAATATTTTAGGAGTTATTATTCCCTGAATGATATGGAATATAACCGAATGTGATTCTCTTTAGAATATTCTTCAAATGCACATAGGTTATATAAATTGTTGTGTATCATAAACTGATACTTGATGTTTATCGGCATAATCAGTCCTGATAACTGAATAAAACTCACTTTAAGGAAAAAACAAAAATCTGGACATTGTACTCGAACCCGGGACCTTTAACTTTGCGCGCCAGGTGGTAGAGCATTGGAGTACAAAGAAGAAGGTCCCTGATTCAATTTCCCTACCAGGTGGTAATTTTTCACTTAATTTGAAGTATGGGTTTTAGTTTAACACGTTCCCTATTTAATGGTGTTTTTGCCATGAATAATTTGGATAACCATTTGCAGCATGCGCGTTGAATGTGAGTTAGTTTAGGAATATAATTTTCAACCTTGAATTTTAATTTATTTTATTCTAAGATTAGGTCAGATAGATGTAGTAAGTCTCTATAGGCTAGGGAATATTGTATTTTTCTTGCATTCTTCACTAGTATTTTTACATCTGCTGTGGATGAAAAATTCTACAGATCTATTTGTATCTTAAGCTATGCACAATTGGTGTATTATTATTCTGAGTTATATAAGACACCTGTGCAATAACGGGACAGAATCATTTTAGTTTTTATTCAACAGGTACAAAAAACTGTTTGTAAAAATAACTAGTGTGAATGGAAGTATGAAAATAAATTTATGTGTGTTCTAATTATGAATAATTTTTTTTTATTAAGTCCATTCACACAAGCTATTTTTATAAACATTTATTTTGTTTTTCTTGGAAAAAATTATACGAAAATGGAGATGTCTCGTTATTGTACCATGGTTTTTGTTACATATTTTATTTGATTTCCTTAGTAAAATTAGGTAGGATAAGACATGTTTTTCATCACATATTATGACTAAATATATAAGGTAAATCCATTAAAACCACTATTAGGTTCTACTTTGTTTGATTCTAAGGTTTTGGGAACATATAAATTTACGGTACTTTCAACAACTGGTAAGATATTTTAATTAACTGGTGAAAGAATTATATACGCTATTTAATTCAAAAGAGGTTTATGGATGGATTTTATCCTAACGTCTATAATAGGTTATGCAGAATAGAAGCAGACAAAAGCGTCATATATCGTGGTGGCCATACTGCTATTTTATTTCATGCGTACGATTCGTATTGTCCGTGGAACATTTAGAACGTAACATTAAATACCCTTTTTTTTACCCTTCTTTTTTATTAAAAAAGAAACCTATACTACGGTGTGTAGGTCCATAGTTCTATTTTAATAAATTTGGTTATGATTAAATATGTATGTGTTGGTTAAAGTGGAAGTATCACAAATGATGGCCTGTGTTTTATTTTAATTTAAAGTTAAAAACGTGTAAGGGGCTACATCAATACTTAATTACTACCCACAACAAAATTGAGATATTTTAATGAACACTGATGATAAATAAAATTTAAAAGATGAAGGATTTGGATTTTACGATCGGTTCAATACTGTATGGGTCTGTTTTAAAGATTAATATTATTAAATCCGCTTCAGTATGACGTTCTACTCTCGCAGTTTAATTTTAGATGATGGGGTGATGGAGGTTTGAATCTCGGTCGGGTGTACTGAAGGCGATTCTTCAAAAATTGTTTTCCACTATCCCTCCACTTGAATTCATGTCAACTTTCTGTAGTTATAAGCTCTAAATGCCTGAAACCATTAGAGTAATTTGTTCATAAACATTTAAACTGAACGGTACTAGTAATACGGAGAGAAATAAAATATTACATTTACTTATTTTAATGATAAGACAAACAGGTAGTGAGCCAAAGTAATGAAAAAACTTAAGAATCTCACATTAATGTAGGCGTGGATAAGGTGTCAACATAATATGGTCTAGTTTGCTGGTTACAGTAAATTGATGGTTTGAGTCCTGGCTAAGTGTATTGTGATTTGGTTTTAACTAAAATGGTTTATCAGCTGCCATCCCGAAAAAATAGGTAAGTTTACTCTAACATATTGCCTTCCTCATATATATACAATTTTGTATCTAGTCTAGAGAGACAAGTAGTTGGACGTGGAGCACAAAATAAATTTAAAATTTATGTACATTGAAAGTCTTTAATCCGTCGGAAACATTATTAAACTGGCGGGCTGACTGTACTTTGTAAACTTGGTTATTTAACTTTCTTTAACTTATATTCACTGGTTTATTTTCTCCTTTTTTACTAAATATGTAATAGAATCATTTCAAAAACATGCTAAGGAACACAATAAACTTTAATAATAGCCCATATTTTTCAAAACTTTAATATCTTCATTTTATATAATATGCTATATAAAGTACTTAGAAACTTTATAAACATAAAAACTTTTTAAAGTTAAATCGCTAGAAAATATGACCTTTATTTACAACATTATATTTCTAGATTTTTACTTTTAGAATTTAGATTCTTATTGTTTTATCCAATTGAACCTTTGAATGCAGATAGTTATAGGTCTTAATTTATTTATAAATACATTTTTCAAACGACAATAATTCAAATGATTTGTCATTAGTAAAATTATTTTAATCATTGGAAAAAATTAAGGGCATTGTAAAATAATTTGAAAGTTAGTTTGTAAATCTTGTGCTGATAAGTGTAAGTAAAGGGGGTCTACCTTAGTTATCCCAAAAACAAAAGATTGAATAGAATAAATAACTTTGATATTTGTATAAAGTATAAAAATTTAAAAATCTATATCAAATTTTAATTTAATATTTTTTAATGTATAAAAAATAAATAAAAATATAATTGTGGTTATAATTATTAATATATAACATTTACTAATTTTATATAATGATGATTAATAGTTCACAGTTACGTGATGGCTATAGTTTTTATCAGATGACTTTATAATTGGTATAACCTTGTAAAATATTACTTTTATTCATGACATTACGAACTCGAAATTATATGCCACACTTACAAAAGTACACCATCAATCCCTATCTTGAGCTATTTCTATCAAGTTCACCTCATTACACCCTATATATTTCAGGTCCATTCTAATGTATATTTTCTAGCTCCACGTTATACTAAACGTTCGGGTTATATACGCCTATGTAGGTTTATAAATAATTTAATGTTTTTAGGGATTATAAAGATTATATTTGATGAAATATACCTACATTTGCATAGAGGGTAGTGGAAAACCATTTAGGGAAACCCTCCTTTAGTACACCCGACTGAGATTCAAACCTCGTTCTATCCATTATAGGCAGTCTAGTCTACTGTGAAAGTACGAGTAGTGTGTTAGACCATGCGAACCCCGAAGCGGGTTCATCCTAATGATGCACTCCCATATTCGTATAGGTATTTTCTATTATCTATTCCTATTGGTTTTATCTATCAGTCACTACTCTGAACGTGGTTATAGTTTCCTCCACTCTAACTGGTTGATCTATCCAACATAGATTGCGAGATTTGTGTAGCCTAAAATGCCTGGTAGAGAAGACAGGATACTTAACTAATCAATATGTAAACTCCTTAAAAATTAAAATAAGTCATTAAAACAATTGACATTTTGGAGTTCATATTGTCGTGATCTACCCGCCGTGGGCTTGATCTGTCAGGATAGCTTGCAGAAGGTGTAAGGTTGAATGGAAGATAATTGTGTAAGCTCTAAATAATAGTAATAATAATATATAGCGTTACAAATTTTTGTTTAGTAGTAATTACTAAAAGATAATACAAAAATATTAATCGTAAGATTAAGAAATAAGAGACTGGACGCCCCAGTTAGTGAAAGAACTTGTAAATACTTAGACCGATGAAGTTGACTGTTTCTTTGCTTTACCTCTACAGAATTATATCTTGTGACCCTGGGTTCAACGGATGCCCTTTGAAGTGAAAGTGTTACCGATGATCCGAAGAGGTCTTCTGATACGGTACGTGGTCGGACAAAGTGACCGCCTGTAATATCGATGGAATTGTGACAGCCCCGTTGCCAAAATGTATAGGTATTTTAGACACACCATCGCCCCTTTTCTGGCAAACTAGTTCAATTATTGTTTTGAATTGTCAGCGCTCTCCTGTAACCTTTTTAGTTCATTAGTCCATACATGCTAAGCCAGCAATTTTAGTGCGTGCGTCCACTCGAGTTATGTAAATTCAAAGCAACTTTCAAACATTGCTCAAGGATTATGAATTTAAATAATATTTAATATGATTTCTATATTCAAGACTTATCTTGTGTAAAATGTTTTGAAGAAAAAAACCAAAATCTATTTTAGCTATATAATTTTTTCCATACATCATATAACAAGAGCCTTCTAAATCTAAAGGTAATTTAATTTTTTCTAAATATAAAACCCCAACAGGAGTTCACCATAAACATAATATGAAATATATATCTTGCCGTGGGCCATGCCGGAGGGGCAGAGTTGGCCCACAGGTTGAATACCCCAACTGGAGTTCAATATAAACAAAATACCTAACTAGGCATCATTCCAAGGTCCTCGAATTATCAGAACTATCGTTTACCCAACAAGCTACCACAGAAATAGGTAAATGGTCATACAGGTTATGACGTGGGATACACTCCCATTTTACGCCGCTGGCCCGAGGACTCAGCAGGAAGCTTGCGTGAAGCGCAAGATCATAATATTTAAACTAAACTAATGGCAATAGACTTTACATAACAAATTCGGCCAATCTTCAAAATAAATATTCCTTAATCACCTAATCATAATTATTCCTTTAACACCTAAAAACCCAACAACTATCCCTAGGCCTAGACAAGACGTAGGTTAGTCTCTATTCTTCCTTTCATCTATAGCCGTCCATGTCACTTCTTCCGGTCGAGCTGACCCCTCGTCGTGAACAACATGGCCACCGCTGTGCAGATGCTAAGATATTAGTATGTGTGATGTCCGTCTCGTAGATTATCGGCGATAGCAATCATAGTCGTTGCCAATCTATCCCTGGATTTGTATAGCGGTAGAAGTGAAGGGTGGGGGGTGACAGTCCATGATGTTCTGGAAGGTCAGCTTGGCCTAGTGGACTGGCTAAGAGCTGTCTTCAGTCTTTCCGGAAACTCTGGCCAGTCGAGTGCAATATTATTGAGAGCCGCGGTCCCGCCACTATTCCAATGGCGTCTCATCCGATGGGGCCGGGATCTTCCCATGAGGTCACCCCAATGTTGGTATGTAACACAGATTGTTATGTATTACAGGACTAGTTTGTAGATAATACGTGTGATTATTTACCCATGTTTAGTTGCTTTAATCTTTCTTCATATCCCTATAGGGCTGGACAGGTTTAGCCTGTTACAACGTCAATAGAGTTTGGTCTGATTTGCTGGTGGATGTAATCGAGTTCAAATCCCATCCTAAATCAAAGATGAGGAATGTTAGCTAATTTTTTTCTGATATTCTACCACACACAGGAGGATATATTTATTCAAATCTCTACCCTCTTCATTCCTAATCTATTAATGTGATTAGAAGTGCAGATAACTTTGATGGGTAGTACGGCGATTTGTAAGAACCATAATGCAATAATAAAAATAATGTATTATTTAAATTTGAACTCTATTTAATAAAAAAATGTAATAGATTCTTTCACACAACTATAAATAAAGTAGTTAAAATTACTAGGCTTGTATTAAAAATGCTTATATGTTCCATTTAAACACACAGATTAATTTGTCAGGAGGGTGACATGGTGGTCTAGGGGTAAGGTGTCAGACTTCTGTGCTGGGTCCGTGGTTCAATCCTCGGTCCCGGCACAAATGTAACTGTTTTCTAAACCCTTCCTTCACCTCTGATAAAACGTGTATTAATCCCAACTTGTGAATGTTTAGAATGCCAGGCCTCCACCGTGGTTCGGATTCCACGTTAAACTGTAGGTCCTCCATTTGATCTCACAATCACCCTACCGTTACAAATTAGCGTAAGTGCGTACAACCCAAACGGGTAGTAATACGTGGTGATGATAATAATAATAATTATTATAATTATAGTCAGGCGATACACAAGAGCAAGGTGGATACAGTTTAAAAAAGATATCTAAAAAATGTATGTGCAAAAACTCGTATTGACAGAGTCAGTATTGAATTGGAGCTGATGGAGTGCGGTTTAAAAGGGAGTTCAATAGGTCAATGAGAAAGAAGTGTCTTGCGTGGGTTTGGGCATGTTGAGAGAATGAGTGTGGATCGAGTGACGAAGTATATATAGTTGAAGTTAAAGTGTGTGGATCAAAAGGAAAAGGTAGGCTATGTAGGACGTGGCTAAGGGCCAATTTCATAGTCAAATTTAGTACGCCTCAAGTGCGGCGCTACACTAAATACAAGAAGACACCTACCTAGACTCGAATGGTATGGGCCGTTCTTGCATAGGAAACTGGCCCATTCCATTGTGGTTTAGGTAGGTGTCGTCATGAACTTAGTGTAGCGCCGCACTTGAGGCGTACTAAATTTGACTATGAAACTGGGCCTTAGTGTTGTAGACGAATGTGTGAAAAGATTTTTAAGAATAAAAGATTCCATGATTTGGTATACGGATGCTGTTGAAGCGGAGAAAGTATGAGAGGATATATAGTGGGGAGAAAGTTAGTGAGGATGGATTAGTTACGGTTTTTGTTTTTTAGATTTATTACCAGTTTCTTTCCTATCTCGTAGGGGGAAGTTGTGACTAGGTGTGTATGTAATAATGATAAATATTGTGTCAAAATGTCCAATATAGATCTTCTTTCTATGAAACATAAGCTTTGTCTACACTTAAAGATTTACTTTATGATCTTTATCAATATGTCCACCTTTCAATAAGTACTTTACCCTCTCAAATATTACAACAATGTTACTGGACACAGAAAAAAATCGAATATATGTTTGTAGCTATAATATTAAGACTTGGTGGTTTATTTTTGAACCAGCCTCAATATACTAGTCCTAAGTGACACGATACTTTTTACCTATTACCAAAGACGATGCTTTTTGGCAAAGCTTACTCCTAGTGAACCATTCTGTACCATGTCAAATTTTTTTTCTTGTTGTTTTAACTCAAGTCAGTCGATACAAACTAAAGTTTCCATGATAGCAGACAGTTAACCGCTCATACTTTCCCTTAATCTAATGGAAAAAAAAACTTTCATACCTTGCGGAACAATTTCAGAGCGCCGCCGTCCTGGCAGAGACAATCAATAAAACCTTCCGTCCTAAATTTTATTTTTTACTATTTTTACTGCATTACTGTTTTTTTTAACTGTTTCAAAAACTTTGACTAGGGTCCAAACAAGTAAGGCCTAAGTATAATCATAATCACGTAATAATGTCTCAATTCAGACTAAATACTGTTTATTTATTCTTTTCTGACTTAGTCCAATTGTACCTGTATTCAAGATTCAAAGGTTAATGATTTATATGTTAATAGTGACGGTCGTGTTTAAAGTCTTGGATAGATACACTAGATGTAGTTTTACAAATTTGATTTAGTTCTATGCTTCTTTCATAAAATTTTCAGAGCTATGCAAGCATATTTCCTCTAAATACCCTATTTATCCATTTCACCATTTTAGATCCAAAAAACTGCTTAAAAAGTATATATATAACATTTATTAATGCTCAGTGTTTGCTTATTTTAATTGAATAGATTCCATGCATAGTTTAAACGTAAATTAGGGTTTAACAATATGGTATATTTTTACTCTGATGAAATAATAGTCAAGTAAATAAGTATTGTGTATTTTCTAGGTTAAAATTATTCTGTGATTTGTGTTCTGATATAATCAAATTAAGAAATTATGCCCCTAATAAAATAGATTTTTACTAAAGTTATAATTTTGTTAACACTTTATAAGTCTAAATTAATTTTTTGTATAGGTTTGATCTAATTACTCTCTTCACCAAAAAGTAATATCTAAAACAAAATTAATAAATTAATTTATATATAAATCGTATATTTTTTTCACTGGGCCCTTTTCTGAAATTGTATTTTCCTACTTTCAAAAGTTTTTAAATAATTAAATTTTGTCATCAATGAATGAAGTATTTTTACAGAAGTAAACATCTAGTTTTGAATCCTAACAGACCATTAATTTTGTAAACGCTTTATTCTTTTAATGTAAACTAAAACGTGACCCTTTAGTAATGAGGTTACCGTTCCTGTGGTTTAGGTTACACCAGGGGTCTCTAAGCTACGGCCAACAGGCCACATCCGGCCTGTTCCAAGATTTTATATAAAAACATTAATTGTTTCTCTTCGTTATTTCTTAACCACGAAACTTATTTGACAAATCCATTTTCTTTCTGAATGCGTGCTTCCCCTCATGACACCAAGCTGTCAGCATTGAAAACCCTCATTTTCAGTCGAAGTTGCCATTCCTTATACCTGAAACAAAAACGGCTTGACTGTGAAGATTTTTAGGTAGTTCCAAGTCTCCCGGCAGACAGTTATGAAAGTAAGAGCCCGAAAGATGTTCTTAATTAAAAAAATAGATTGAATAATAATTATTATAAATAAAATTTATTACATGTAAATTGATTCCTATTTCACAGAGAATAATCAATGTCAATCTCTTTTATCAAATACTGACTGGTCTTGGAAAGTGACTTTTTTACAGCCGTACTGGCCATATTATGACTTTAATCTAAATTTGAAAGTTGAAACAAGTTCTATTTATCATCTATTTTCCCATGTCAAGGTATTAAGGGCAAACATAATAATACTTTAAGAACAGATAAACGTTACTTTGGCCCACAAAAATATGTAATATATATTATGTGGCCCACATAGAAACAAGTTTGGAGACCCCTGGGCTACACGATTAGTTAGTTCTCAACATATGGTGTAGAATACCTACCATTAGAATCAAACATGGTTTACATAACATGACACCTTTATTTATTTTATGTTTTAGGGTAGTTTTTGTTAAGTTCCTTAAATAATTGCTAAAATTTATCATATACAAAGATACATACATATATACCTAATCACCATATTCCCTTAAGGGGTAGGTAAGAAACTGTGCCTGTAGCTAAAAAAAGAAATTTGTACTTAATACACGTCCTTACTAGCTTTCTGAGCACTTCCTTATCTTGGAATATTACTTTTTCCTTAACAACATTCATACATCTAGTCAAATTACAAAAATACTTATAATTTAACTATTGCTACAAGCATTTTAAATATGTATACTTATATATTTAAAATTCTTGTAGCAACAGTTAAATATATATATGTATATCATTTACTTTCAATACTAATTAAATAAATGTATATTTCAAAATACACTATATTCATTTTTTAAAAGAAAATCATAAACTATAAAAAAATCAAAAAGGACTTTTAAAATGAATAAAATTATTTCTAAAATTTATTTCTTTTTTGACATAAGTACAACCCAAAGGGGCAGTAAGATTCGGTGCCAAAATAACAGATAGAAATAAATCCCGTCAACTATATTTTACCATACGGCTGGGAAATCTGTGTATATATAATATATAATAGGTAGAGTTTTATTGGAAATACAGCCGACTCGACGCCGGAAAGTAAGTACTTAGAGGCCGTTTAGGAACTATCAACTAAGTGAACCCAGTCGGGATTTAAATCTCAATCCCTCTGCTACAAAAAAATTAAACCAACGGAATCGGATGCTTTTTCCACCACTGTGTTAAATAAAGTTATTCAAAAACTAATTTTGCAAAGTTAATAAAGTGAATTACCATCTGAATACTAAACAATGAATACTTAATTGATACATCACATGATTTCGAGCTATTTGGAAGTAGATAGGGTTCGATATTAACTTTATTTCCAACTAAGAATATCAATTAATTT
>CABEEJ010008805.1:0-21913 GCA_901482245.1 Timema douglasi
TCCTCTAATTCAACCTTCCCAATTCCTAATCCACTAGCGTAATTAGTACTTAAAGCGTATAACCCGAACGGGTAGTAAGACGCGGTACCAAATAATAATAATACTAGAGTTTATAGGCCCATCGACACAGTGAGGTCATTAGGGCCTTGAACGATATTAAAAAGATAGTAAAATCCCCATAGGGGAGAGAAATAATAATTCACCTGCAGAACATACAGGTGAATAAACAATATACAAAACAATATATGATATGAATATTAGAATAAGAGATCCCAATATGATAGAATACCCATTTGAGACACTACAAAGGAGTTCTAGCTACTAGTACAAATTGAGTGATAAACCTGCTAACAAGAAATCACAGGCGTATACACTACATTAAAAGTACAAATCAAACATATTAAAAGATAGCACGTTAAAATGACAATACATGTTTAAACAATAATACGTTAAAAAAATAATAAACATTTAAAATAAATTATGTTAAAGAAACAAAACATATTAAAATATACTAAAAATGTTAAAAATAATCACAATATGAGATAAAATCCAAACGAGCCACTTTATAAGTGACTCAAATGGCATTTAAAAGATTCGCCTGGCGTATACTAAGGAGTAAACATATGACTCCATCCGCGCTATCACGTAATAAAACACGAAGGTCAGCATTAAAATCAAGATTCAGGCGAGTAAGGGACGTATTTGCGACACTCCACCAAAATGTGGTACACACTAAGGGGAGCATCTCAAAGCTCACATACTGGAGGTAGATCGCCCCTTAATAAAAACCTATGGGTTAGAAATGTAAGCCCGACGTGGATTCTCGTCACAATGACCTCCTCTCTTCTAGACTTTCGTAGAGAAGAGGGCCATCGAAAAACACAGTCCCTGATGGACCACAGCTTGTTCTGAACAGGGGTCGAGACCCACTGCTCGTGCCAGGTGCATAGGATCCCACGCCAAACATAGCTCTTCAGGTCTAACCAGTCCACCAGTTCATTTCCTGAAAGACCAGCATGACCAGGAATCCAGCAGATGGCGAGCAGGATGTTTAATAAATCAATTTTTAAAATTTGCTCGTGTATCATCCGCACAAGTGGATTCTAAGAGTACAAGATGATATTGAAATATTGTAAGCTCTTTTGTCAAAGTTGGCACTCTGGAAAAGGATAGTGGAAGCGGATAACTATGTGAACTTTCCAATACTGGAGGAAGTGCTTATGCAGACTGGAGTTGAGGGTGACTAGGTATTGTCAATTTCACAGAAGTCTGATATCTTCATACATCTGGAAACACTGCTTAACTCTTTTGAAGTTAACTTCTGCTTTGACGAGCTTCAAGCGGAAATGTGGATTCGAAATCCTTTCTTTCTTGATATATATAGCATCAATGATGCAGACATTTCCAAAGATGACACCATTGACAAAGGAAATGATACGCCATGAAATCAATTTAAAGAGTCTTGGAGAATTCTGGTGTTCCTTGATCCAAGCCTATCCTCGACTGGCAAATCGAGTCATGAGAGCTGTGATTTTGACTATAAACCTAACTAAATTTCACTTTTTGGTTGCAATTTTCTTCCGTAAGTGACGATTAATTTGTTCATAAAAAGAGAGTGATAATCATAATTTATTACAAATATTGTTCTTATATTAGGTCCATTTGTACATAATCAATTTCCACTACAATAAAGTAAAATATATGAAATGTGTATGTATTTACGTGCATTTTTAAGAGGAGGGAATCCATGGTCTTTGTCAGATTCTCAAAGGGGTCCGTGACCCAAAAAAAGATTAAGAACCCCTGTACTATAATAATGATGCGCTATTTCAAAGGTATTGGGTTTAGATCTCGTGTTCAGGTGTCACTTTTAACCATATATGTGAATTATATTCATAAACAGTGAATAATTCGAACCAAATATTAATTTCAATAAATGTGACAGCTTTCGTGAGTTGTTTTCTATTTTCAAATTTTAGTTTAGCACCTCTAGCTAAAACACACTAATTTTTTATAAGAAAAACGCAATGCTTTCTGCTATTTTAAAAACATCACAATTATATGTCTATCCCCCTTACCCCAAAAAATTATAGCTAAAACACTAAATTTGGTTAATGTTATTGCAGTAGTTTGCACCTATAAACAAATTTGCAGCCTTATAAGGTATAGTCGGCTGAAGATACAGGTTGACCCTCAAAAAATTGCTACAAAAGGTTTCTCAACGGTTCGTTCTAGTATCAGGTGTGCTGAATAACATACTAAAAGTTTACCAAAGTTTGACCACCGGAAAGTCCCAATTTTCAGAATTGCGTCCAAGATGGTCGTTAAATACCTAGCTCCTACGGTCTTCATCCTAGAAAAGTAAAGCTGTGTCCATCCCTATGTTTTTATGGTCTTAGAATACATTTAGAGGGTTTAAAATAACTTTGCAGCAATACGAACTTATATACACACAATTGTGCATTTACTTAGTCATACTTAAAATAATAGTTTTTTATTTTTATTTTTCGTTCTATATGTAACGTGCTAATTACCCGTTAACATGTACACTCAAAATACCTTATACATTATCACTATAAATGCAAGAACTAATAAATTCTAACAATGTGTGGCAAATATAAACACACGGCGAGATCGTGTTGCAGGAAACACCCAAACTTGAGAAAAGTGCTCCAGCTGACTGTTCAAACACTTCCTGGAGCTACAACACAAGGACATCTTGAACGTTTGAGAGACTAAACCAAAATGAAGAGTCGCTTCTCTGTGTTGGGCTCTTATATTTCTATTGGTGTACCTTCCTACGGTGATCAACTCGTGGGTATGCTACTAGTACAGAGTCGTGGCCCGCGGGGCATTATTTATTTTGTCCAGCCCCATTCAGGTGCCGTTTTAATTAGTTAATGTTTAACTGGTTTCTGGTGTTATAGTATTTGTTCAGACTTGTGTTGATATTTAAACATACCAGTCAGTCAGCAGCTCACCAATAACTATTTGTAAAGCTACAGTTCCTCTTTTAGGAACTTAACCTTTGTAACTCGTAATTCAATATGGAGTTAGCTCATGATATCTAGCTCATTTAAATACCAACGTTGTAACT
Source organism: Timema douglasi (assembly GCA_901482245.1). Classification (NCBI taxonomy): domain Eukaryota; kingdom Metazoa; phylum Arthropoda; class Insecta; order Phasmatodea; family Timematidae; genus Timema; species Timema douglasi. The sequence continues at coordinate 3,098 of CABEEJ010008805.1, forward strand.
CTTTAAACGAGGACTTTCTAGAATAAGGTATCTCTCTCTTATGCTTGTTCTTTCCCATCCTTCATTAAATATGTTTGTAAATGTATTCGTCACTTCTTTTATTAGATAGGAGAAGCGGTGATTCATTTAGTAGTTATTTTTCTACAGAATTTCCTCTTTTCAGTTATATATAAAACAATCGTAAAAAAATATTCTAATAGCTTGCACCTAGGTTTAGGCTAGTTCCGCGCGCCGACCAGCGCCGAAATCCTAGTCTTACTTCGTATAGTACATAAAAGCATTTTGTACGATAATTTTACTTTTACAGTTGGCTAACCTGTCCGTTTATTTACCAGCATTGTCATCTGTGTTTTTATAGTTAGTGTGTTTATCTTCTATTTCTTATGATTACTGTGTTAATTGACAGTGTGAAAATGAATTATTGTTATTTTTATCTTATTTATCTGTGTATTTTTTTCAGGTTTGAACAAGGGTGCTATCATCGCAAACCGAGAAGCCTACCCTACATGCCATGAAGATTTAAGTTGTGCGTCAGACATTGTACAAGTTCGTTTGAAGGGAGTTAAAGGAATCAACAAAACAAGTTTGGAAAGAGGAGATGAGCTGTTCATTTCAGCAGGAGAAAAAGCACACTCAAAATGCAGACAGCGGTACATCAAACCAAAAGACTTTAAAAGCAAAAAATGGACAAAAGTTGAACCACCAAAGAGAAGTGCCAGGGTATCCGAAGGTCCTTTCAACAAACAGATTATCTCTTCTGCGGTATTACAGTTACACCAGGAAGTGCTGGTGTATGTTATGTTATGTTAAGACAGAAGTATTTGTGAACACTATTATTGAGTGTTGTAATTGTCATTTAGATGAATGGGCGAGTACGGTGAAAGGAAGAAGTGAATGTTATGAACATAAACTGCACACCGCTGACTATATTTACAATCACTCTTGTGGCAGTAAGTTTTGTTCTGGGCTTCGCATACCCCTACAGTTCCAGAATGAACAAAAAGTGAGGCGCAGTAAGCCTGGACGACCAGAAAACGAAGATCAAGAGCAAGCATTCCTGAAAGTTTGCTCTTATCTAGAAAATAATGACGATGAACAACTGATAATTTCACACCTACAAGATAAAATGAAGGAATTTTTAGAATGAGAAGATTCGCCACCATTTGGAAGGAGTTACATCAAATAAAGTTAAAACAGCGGTATGACAACAATATTTATTTTGATGAAGGAGAAGGTCTCCATGATATTGGGACGATGAAAGAAAATACATCAAATATTCTCAGATCTTACTTCAGCACTCTTGCAGAAGATGAAGAATCACAGAAAAAGGCTATCATTGAAACAGCAGCCCGTCTTATTTAAAGTGATATGAAGTCCACCACCCCATCTCTTACAGATCAGTATCCAAATAAAACATTTCTGAAGCTAGAATCTACCCTTTCTTTCATATCTGATTCCCTGCAGAGATTGTTAAATGGAATTTTGTAGGTAAAAAAAATATTGGAAGGTGACAGGAATAGGTCACGCAATTATTCAGGCAGCCCGACCACGCGCTGTTGTTGCTTCATTACAACTTGGTCTTGCAGTGCAGGTCCGTCACTTATATCGATCACAATTCCTTGTGGATACTCTGCATGCTCAGGGATTTAGTTCTTCCTATAAAGAAGTTCTGCGTTTTGAAAAGAACGCAGCTGATTCAGCTACTCCATATGTGTTAACAGCTGATATCAATATGCCGTACATGACACTTCTTTTCACTGAGGACAATGCCGACCACAATATCCTTACAGTTGATGGCAGAGGGACCTTCCACGGGATGGGGATCATAGCTGCTATCACGCCAGGACAAAAGACGGATCGGGCCATTCCGAGGAGAAATCTAACTAATCAGGTCTTGACAGTGAAGAGTAAAATTCCAATCATAGAATATCGCTTTGCGAAACATGTTCGTGAAACCGTTGTCTTTAAAAGACCTCCCACCAACTGGCAACGGTGATAAAACAATAAATGATGTACCGTGGGATCTCTCGTTAAACTTCAAACAAGAAATCCTTGGGTGCTAAGGTATGATGCACATTTTTCACAAAGGATTACAATATCCAGGTCAAACATCGATTGTTTTCTTACCTATGACAGATTTGTATTATGGGGACAAGTCTTGCATTTTGTCTACAATGGACTTCATTTGTAATCTAGCTATGAACCACCGTGCTCCACCTATTATTACGTTTGACCAACATTTTTATTGGAAAGCTGCAGAAATAATTACAGATGCACCACAGGCTAGCTACTTAAAAATCATCGTATTGGTGCTTTGACGTTTATGAATCTGCTCGGTGCACTCAGCCCACTGATGGAAGGGACAGGACTTCGGAACATCATGGAAGCTGTCTAAGGTGAAAACACTGTCCAGCACATGATGGCTGGGAAATCAGTACAGAGAGCATTTCATGGACATCTCTTGATAAACAGATGTCTCAATCACCCAATTGTCTCAGATTTACAGGAGAATCGCATACAATTTGTGTCACTAGTGAATAAAGTAGAAAAATTATATTCATCACTGATATTGAAACAGAACACGGTCAAAAGTGCCATGGAGTCAGATACACCAATCTATTATTATTATTATTATTATTATTATTATTATTAGCACCGCGTCTTACTACCGGTTCGGGTTATACGCACTTACGCTAATGTGTAATGGTACGGTGATTGTGAGATGAAATGGAGGACCTACAGTTTAACGTGGAACCGAACCACGGTGGAGGCCTGGCATTCCTCACATTCACAAGATGTCTTGTCAGAGGTGAAGGAAGGGTTTGGTAATCAGATAAATCTTTGCCGGGACCGAGNTAAATCTTTGCCGGGACCGAGGATCGAACCCCGGCCGCCAGCATAGAAGTCTGACACCTTACCCCTAGACCGCCAGGTCACCTACACCAATCTAGATTAAAAAAAGGTATTTACACAAAAAAGGCAGAACTTGGCCACGGGTCAAAAACAAGTCTGCTTTGGACAAATTATCAGAAAATGCTGCAGGTTGCCCGATCACTCAACAAATCAGATCGCACAGGGTCTTTCTTGGATGATGCACGTGCAAGCGGTGTCAGACTGTCTGCCAATATTTGCTGCTGCTGGACAATATAACTACCTGAAGCCTGCATATATCTATGTACAAGAAATGAGTCAATTGCACAACACACAGACTGATCTACATGCCGCATTTTCCAAGGGATTCCATGTGATTCGCCATAATAACCAGTTCTGGGCAGGCTTTAGTTCAGACCTAGTAATCAAGCAGACGTTAATGAGATCTTTAAAGAGCAGTGACGGATTGACCCACGGAAGTGGTATGACAGGAAATACGTGTTTTGTGGACCATGTCCACACCTATCACATCTCAATACAACGATATCATGCAGGCATTCAATGGCCCTACCTACACAACCAGTCATCAACATCGAGAATAAACAATGTCGAGGATGAAACGATATTATTGTGACTTAGAGAAGATCAAGGGAAAACTTGTAACCTGCAAGTCATTCTCACCAGACCAGTCTTTGAGAAATATTGTTACTTGCGTAATTGCCAAAGAGGATGTCAATGTGCATAATTTTGAGACCGTCAGGAAAAATATTGCACGAAATATGGTCGGAAAGCCACTTTTTAATGCATCATCCAAACGAAAAGAACAAGCAAAAATCCTTGTCGATGAGTCCAGCATTAAAATTGACAAAGACCGAACTATTGATCCTGCTATCCTCTACTAACGATTTTTGGTTATGTAAAAAATTGGAAACCTTTCTCTACTGGCTCATGCGATTGAAGAGTATATTATCAAGGAATCCAAAAAAGCTGTCATGGACTCGATCCCACCAACTGAGCATTATGTGTTAGATGGTGGTTTCCTTATTCATCACTTGCCATGGAAAAAGAACGACAGTTATGGTGCCATTGCACGCTCATACGCGGAATTTACCATAAAACCTTATGGGAAAGCAACTGCTATTTTTGACGGTTACGAAGCTGGTCCTTACATCAAGGATAGTACGCATCAGTTACGTGGGCAAATCACCCACTCAACCACCAGCTTCAAAGCAGCAAAAGAGTTTGTGGGAAGAAGATATAACGTTTTCTATCTACACCTTGCAACAAACAGGCACTTATTCATCTGGTGACAGAAGAACTGCAGAAAAAGTGCTGCAGTGTTATTAATGCACAGGAGATGAAGACGTGGACATAGTCAAGGCAGCTGTCGAATCATCATAACACCATCCAACGACGTTGCTAGGGGAGGATACAGATTTAGTCAACCTTTTCCTATATTGTGCACAATTAAACAATAGAGGCCTATATTTTCGTTCGGACAAGTCCACACTTCATAAGGTATATGCCATCAGTGAAATGAAACGAGTTTTGGGTAGTAAAGTGTGTTCTAAACTGTTGTTCATTCATACTTACAGAGGGTGTGATTCAACTTCACGCTTACTTGGTGTAGGTAAGAAGTCAGCATTCCATAAACTTATTAGTAGTGAATAAACGATTCAGAACTGTGTAAATGTGTTTCTGCTCACATCAAACAAAATATGTTATAGAAGGGCTAGGAAGCAAGGTAATGGCAGTCTAGTTTGGGGGGCAGAAGTACTGATTCCCTTACCTCTTTGCGCTACCAACTTTTCAGTAAAAATAATTGTTTCTGCCACGTCATTCGTCACTCCAGAGCGCCTTCCTCCCATCGAGTCTTCGGAAAAACCCACAACTTTAGAGTATATTAACAAATCATGGTTTGTATCGGAAAGGACAGGGATATTAATGCGGTCGATTGGGGGTGGGAGCTCTTGGACAATCAGTATGTACCAGTTATGACTAATAAACCTGTTGCACCAGAAAGTCTTCTTCATATGCTCCATTGTAATTGCACAACTGCCTGCCGAACCAAAACGGCGCAGTTTCACAAGACACGGACTACCATGCAAGTCTGCTTGTGGACCGTGCCAAACAAAAAATTGTGAAAATCATTTCACTGAATCTGTTTGGGAGGAAGAATGTGACTGACTATATGTAAATACATTAACATTGATAATTTTTGGTAAACTAAAAATAAAAATAAATATTTTTATAATCTAGATGTGATAAATGTACTAAAGACTCTAAACACATATGGCTGGACACCAACTTTACTTCTCTAGGATGAACACTGTAGGAGTTAGGTATTTGATGACCATCTTAGACGCCATCTTGAAAATTTGACCTTTCCGGTGGTCAAACTTTAGTAAACTTTAAGTATGTTACTCAGCACACCTGATACTACAAAAAACAGATGAGAAACCTTTTTTTAGTTTTTTGAGGGTAAGGTGAATTTTTTTCATATTTGCAGCTGACTAGTATGAGGAAATGCTATAGGTCATGTTTTATACATAAACAAGTTGATTTTTCCCCAAACATTTGTTCAATTTTCTTCCACACCGAAAGTGATAAATATAAAGGTAAAAATAACAACTGAGCCAAGTTTTAATTAAATCGGTTAATGCGTTCAAAAGTTATTGTGAAACATATCCACCATAGACATATAGACAAACGCAAATCAGGGGGGTTAGAACTGAGAACTCTCCTAAATAAACATAAACCAAACAACATAAATATGTTTTTACATTCTGACAATATTTACTAGATTACATATATATACTCCATTCACGGTAGGAATTACTCTCTGAAAGGTCTTTTTTCTTACGAATATCCTACTATATAATAGATTTCTGGTAGGGAAAAAGGCCTTTCAGAAAACAGTTCCTACGGTGAACGGACTTTATGAAGCCTAGGCTCTAATATACACAAATTCCCCCCCCCTCTCCCCCATATAAATCGCGGGACCCTATTTGCTCACCCCTAGTGAACAACCTAAATTATTATTGTTATTGAATTAAAGATAAATACTCACACGTGGTTTTGTCTTCCATCTCGATGATACACTTGCATTCCCGAGAGATTTCCCTGTTGTTGAAGGGACGGACCCGCACCGCCACCTTCACCGACGACATATTGAGGACTGAAATAATAACACCATTCAGGTTATTTCCTCTCAGGCCCTTAGCTACAGTCCAATTTGTTCACAGGAAGAAAAGTTACTAGATCTAGTCACGCATTCATACATAGAGTCGTGTTATCTGAGGCTGTCACTTTTGATAAATACTACCTATAAAATAATACCAATAAAATAGTAATATTTTTCTCAATTTTGGCCACAAAAATAAAGTGTTTGGAATTTTCTGAGACCCTTTCTATTGAAATTGAACTGAGCACAATAGATAACCAGGCACGGCATATCCCCATCAACATTAAGCTGACTTGAAAAACGCATACAAATTCGTACTATGTGTGTCTCTCGTATGTATGGCATCTGTGTGTCATGTATGTATGTATGTATGTATGTATGTATGTATGTATGTATGCATGTATGCATTTATATATGCATGCGTGTATGTATATGTGCATGCGTGTCATGTATGTATGTATGTATGTATATATGCATGCGTGTCATGTATGTATGTGTGTATGTATATATGTATGTGTGTGTATATATGCATGCGTGTCATGTATATTTGTGTGTCTCTCGTATGTATGGCATCTTTGTGTCATGCATGTATGCATGTATATATGCATGCGTGTATGTATATGTGCATGCGTGTCATGTATGTAGGTATGTATGCATGTATGTAGGTATGTATGCATGTATGTGTGTATGTATACATGTATGTATGTATACATGCATGTCATGTATGTATATGGTATATAAAGGGTAAGGTGGGTAACCCCGAACAATTGGGTAGGCCCAGACATTAAGTGGTTCACATAGTTGCAGTCAGGTGACAGCACTATCCAAGTAAGTATTCTCTTCTCTTTGTCTAGCAGTCTGGAGTGAGTTGAATGAAATTAGCTGTGTCGTGATTGTAGCTGTGTATGTTCTCTTTCAAAAAAAACCTTTTCTGTTTGACTTGAGTAATAATTATTTACAAAATACTTAGCAATAGGTGAGCAGAACAATAGCATATTTATTCAGTATGTAGAATGATGTTTTTTTTTATTAATTGTAGGGCTTAGACTCATTGTTGCCTACTGTTACGATTTGAATCATGTTCACGAAAGCATCGAGGGTAACCATGAACAAAACAAAGAAATATAAATGTTAACCTAACTGTAGTTTTATTGTTGTTTGTTGCGGTATAAGGAAGTATTATGCCTAAATTCAAAGGAAGGGCAGAGATGCATGGGATGAGGATGCCATGAACAAGGATTAGAGATAGACATGACTTAAACCAGGGTGGTCCTAACTTTTTCATCCCAAGAGCCAAATATTATTAAGATTGCTCCGCGGGCCGGAGATATATTAAAGTAATCCCATAAACTTAATACAGGTCTATAAAACAACACTTAATAAACAATTATTACTTTCAATACTAATTTATATTGTATTTCTTGTGGGTCGAATCGTTGGAGTTTAACTGCCACAAAAGTTTATTAATCTCCCAAAATTGTTTAGTGACATATGCATGCATACACACGTTAACAAAACAACTTAAACTTATGCAGCATATATATTTATACATATTTTTATTAATCAAATAAATGCATACTATAATGCAATTATGACCCTTTTAAACACATATTTATGATTGAATCATAGTTCTTTCACATCTGCCACTGAGGGTTTCCCTTTTATTTTCCTCCAAGGTACAGTGAGGACCACATTTTCAGTGAGCGCGGGCCGCCAGTAGTACCACACTGACTTCAGCGAAACATTGGATGCCCGAATGGCACCAGACAAGTTTTGTGAGCAGAAAAGTACACTCCAAGTTCGTGTCAGGCTAATCAAGCTAGGAAATAAATGCAGCTTACAACCAAAACTTGGATATTTTGAGACAAAATTTTCACAAAACTTTGAATGCCAGTTGGCAGATCATGTGGTAGATGTGAAGAACAGACTGATGGGGCTAGCTAGAAAAATAACGATTAAAGTTAGAGTATGACTGAGCAGAGGCCCTCATCCTTGAACATGGATTTAATCACGATATAAAAAAACCGCCAGCAAAAAGTTATTCAATACATGTATGAAGCGACATTCTAAACTGTATTTGCACTGTTCTGAACCAACTAGCCTTAAGGGATGTGTGAGTTATGACAAACCTTAGTAGATTTGTTTTTTGATAGATTAAATTTTCTAATGGAAACATATTCGTTCCATAGAGAAGTCTACAACGCAGATGAAACTGGGGATTAATGTGTGCATTAAAATCAAAAAGTGTGGTAATCTTTATGAAGAGTAAATTACAAGTGTGGAAGATTACCTCTAATGAGAGGGGAAGAAATATAGCAATAATGGTGTGCATAAATCCTACAGGACATTTTTCCCACAAAGAATGAATAATAAACTAACACTAGTGCGCCTTTCGATAAATCCTGTTCCTTAACCAAAATAATGGATGAAGGAAGAAACATTTCTTGTCTGATTGCAGCAGTTGGGAAAAAATGTTCATCTCACACCATAAGATACTGTGTTTTTGATGTTAAATGGACATTCAAGCCACAAAGAACGTTTTGTACTTTATTATGCTCGGCAAAATAACATCCATATGATTTGCATTCCTCCTCACACAACTAAGAAGTTATAGCCATTGGATGGATCCCACACGAAGCCATTCAAGAGCACTTTTACTGAATCATGTGTTACATAGATAATACAATATCCTGGAATTCAAATAACAGATGTATCACATTGCATGATTGATTTCTAGTGCGTTCACTAGAGCGTTTCGTCTTGAGATTGCAAGAAATGGGTTTTATGCGTTATATTTACCGACTTAAACACAATATTTTCTCTGACCGTAATTTTCTTGCTTCAGAGCTAACTGAAATTCAAAAAGAAGTGCCAGACATCAGGCAGCCAAATCCTACTTTTGATGGCACTTAAAAAAACGGAAGTTCCACATCTGCTATTAGCCCTGCAAAAACATAGTTGCTCAATCTTGGTTAACAATTTATTATTGTTGTTTTTTTGTTTCATTAGTTCAAATGTACTTTACTTACTTTGTTTGTGGTTTACTTTGTTGCTTTGAATTTTTAATTGTCAAAAATTTTCTACTACTTCTTCGATGAGAGGCCTTTCTCTCTCCTGATTGGACAGGCAGGTTTTTCACCCTCTTTTTATTTACCAATACTGGATGTTGGCTTATCACTCTTCAAGACGCAACATGTTTGTTTGTTAAGTGCTCATATCAATTTGATTGTTGAGTTTGGTTGTAGTGTTGGGATATTCCTTGTCCTAATTGTTAATAGTTCATTAGTGTGGAAGGATTAGTTAGGTGATAAATATTAATCATGGGAAAAATAGAGACTCAATAAAGTTGTCTTACAAGGACCTAACTTGTCATTTAACAAAGCACCCTTCTTCAGGTGAAATCTTTCAATGTTTTAATTTTCCATACAGTCTACTTCTTGATTGTGCTGGCTACCATATTGTTCAATAGTTGCCCTGCATTCTCCTCTCAACAACAATAAAGCTTTACCAAGCCAAAGTCACATTAGAAGTCCTTCAAATATTTTGAAAGAGTTGTCGCCCCTACCAGATGCAAGCGAGAAAAGAAGGGAAAAACAACAACAGAAAAGCGAGAGCCTGAGAAAATGAAATTTTAATCTCTAACCCCTTGTAGAACATTATAGAAGAAAAGGCCAAATGCAAGACTGATTCAAGGAGGAAGCCTTTATGTTGTAAGAAATATTTAAAACTTTCAAAATGAGTTTTCAAGCAAACAAATTGTCCATCAACTTCAGCTGCATGTGTAGTAGTACTCATCGGGTTGTGACTAGACTTATTCTGTTGTACTCATTTTTCAGGAAATAGGGTAAGCTAACTCATCAGCGAGCCAGTCAAAAACCGACCGTTAGTGTGGTTACATTTGCTTCTTAAATTTGTATCAATTCAAAACTTTTATGTATAATCTTCTTTGTAGGTCTTTTTTTGGCAACGAGGGGTTTGGAAATATAAGCAAACCAATAATAATTCTCCTAGCAACGAGTGTTTTGGGATGGAAACTAACATCCTACTAATATAATAAAAATTAAGTGTCTGTATGTTGCTAAATCGCGCATATTCTTAAAACACCTTTTTAAATATTTGAAATATCTAAACAGAGGTTGGTGAAATGGGGGATTTCGAAATTTCCAAAAGGTTTGTAAAAAATCAATTATCATTGTGGTAGAAGATTTAAATTTGCTAGGCAGGTTAAGACCCCCCACAAATACTTTAGAAAAAAATAATTAAAATCAATTACTAGAAAATGGGAGGTAAAGGTTTCCCCTAAATATTTTCCTAAAATTATATATTAAAACACTTCCCGTATGGTAGAAAATTGAAATATTTTCACATGTGTAGAAGGGTAATTAAAAAGCCATAAGAGTATGAAAATTTATCATTTAAAAACAAGGAAGGAAGAGCGGAACGAAAATTTCCAAAACTTTTAAAAAAAACTTTTTTTTGTGTGGTAGAGAATTTAAATTTGCCAGGAAGGTGGATGGCGTTCCCCGGATAGCTAGGAAAGTATGAAAGATTATTAGTTTTATATTTAAGAGCTGGAGCTTTGATTTGAAGATTTGTGTCCAAGAAATAAGGTGCTCAACATTTCACAAACTATTAATGAAAAAAAACCTTTAATGTGGTATAAAATTAAAATTTTGCAAGTATTTTCAGGGATCTTTAACAGCCCATTATTATTTCTTTGATGTTCTTTGTTAAACTGTGATACTCATTTTTCCAATACGTTTTTCTAACAATGTATACAATTTATTTTCACTTATCTTATGATCAATCCTAGCAAAATAATGCGTTGACCCTGGGTACGGGATACTAATCCAAAGGTCCCGGGTTAGATTCCCATGTCCAAGCGTCATTTTTCAATAAACAAAATTATCCATTACTGCCCGGGATTGCTATTAATATCTCTGTATGAAAGAGGCTCACGAGTTAGAACAAAAAAATGTTTAAAACCTGTGGTCTCTAGACCATGTTTATGCCAAGAATGCAACTGGAAGGAAAGGTGAGAATTCTTCCACATTTCTAATAAGCAAACCCAAAGGGCCAATAAACACTTTGATGGTAGGGAGGGATTCTAAGTTCTAAAAGGGACATAAATAATCCATGATATATCTGTTGTTATATGAAGGCTATATCCAAATCAAGAAACAAGAGAAGATTTCCATTTCTGAAAAGGAACCAGATGATTGCATGACATATTTCCGAGGACCAATTGAGAATTTTAGAAACCCTTTTAATATGTACAGTACTTTTTAAATCTTAAGTCGTATTTTTTTTAAACCAAGCCTATTGAGTTGACAAATATTCACTGTTGGATATTATTATATTATATAGTGGTATTATAAAGATATCAAGCTTTTATTAAAAGTATATGCAATCTTGGAAGAAATTGATAATGGCCAACTTTCCCATACCTTCCTGTTGGTGCGCCATTGCCTTAAAACACCCAGTAAACAGGGCTACTAGGAGTAATTCTGGATTCCTGTCAAGACGCATGACGAGCAAAGATAACTCAATGGCAGATCAATGGCAATACACTTTTATTTGTGGTTTTCAATCGCAGGGGTATCCAGACTTTAAAGAAAAAAAGTATATGTTTTAATGATATAAACATAACCAATATGGAGTAGTAAATTTCACTTTTCAATTTGGGTATATTTAAACACTAGGCAATATAATGTAAAAAAAAATGTTTGTTTTTTGGATAAAAATTATTTAAAAATTTAAATAATTTACAAAACTATATTTTTTAGAATTCCGGTCAGTGACGTGAGCTGTACAATATTCAGTTTTAATTAGTGATGATAATATTACATTAAGAAACATTAATAGTGTGGGTTAGAAAAGGTGGTGTATCAAAATTGTAATAGTGGGTTACTGTTTGGAGTAAATTTAAACTCTTGTGTAACGTATTACTTAATTAATCCTAAGATTGCCAGTTCAGACTATCTGCATTTTAATTCTACGATGGGGTAGGGATGAGGAGGTTAGAATTTGTAGAGATCCCCCGCAATTGTGTGAAGTGAGAGTGTAAAACTGTTTAGGTAAGAAAACTCCGCGGGTGTCGGACGATGATTATCGGTCACCAATTTCGATAAATTTACTATGAGACCATTTCCCGGAAACCAAATTGGATGGAGATCCATTCATAAAGGTTGTTATTATGGTAATGATTGATTAAAATATCCTGCTGAAAGTAAACCGGGGATGCCCGACGTTAGTAACACATTCAACCACCAAACGCTGTGAACGTGAATGTTTGATGAAACTAGATTGACAATATTTCTGGTGTTAACGTTCTGAAGATAAATTAAACTTTAAAATTTGTAATATTTCAAAGCAGCCGTTTGGAAATTTTTCCGTAAAAATTAAAATTCATCTAACATCGTTATCAGAGACTTGAGCCCCGACTTCCCTGCCACCAGCGAACGAAACTAAATTAGCCTGACAATTAGCCCGCGTGTCCACCAATGCAGGTTGCAATATGATAATGTAGATCATGAAACATATGGAAGGGTGTAAGTGTTTAGTCTAATAAATTATGTAAATAATAAGGTAACATATTCTAAGGCGGCCATTATTGTGATTTGAAGAAATGAACGGATGGTAAACGTATTGAATGAACTAAGAAAAAAGTTGTTTTGCAATTAACTACACGTCAATCATGGTTCTCCCCATTACGCACCGTTTCTGCCAATATGGATTTTTAAAAAAGCACAAATTCTTATCGCTCGATACTATGAACCTAAGATGGAGGCCATGGAACGTCCCACAACAATCAAATGTGTTGTATACTCACAATTGGTTTGTCAGAAAACGTTAACGATTGGATGACTAGGCCTGAAGTTGTTACTCCGTGATATCGCCGATTCTAAACACTTGTCTGTACACGACGGTTAGGACGAGGGGAAAAAAAACAATATGTGAGACCGGGGAGAGAAACGCGTTTCTACGCCCACACGGCCATGGCGTCACACGGAACACTTCCACGAAACCGTTCCCGACTGCGGAAGATTTATAAAAAAAAAAGGAAAAGAAAATGAACAACTAGCCCGGTGACTGTAGAGACCCCATCATTCCCAGCCTCGAATTTTGGTCCCTTAGTCTCTGTTTGGAACCTTGCTCGCGGTACTGACGGGTCAAATATCTTTCTGTGACTTAAAAAAAAAATTATGTGGCCGATCAAGGTGGTGGGTATGTTTTGCATGGAGAATAGGGGGAGAGGGGATACCGCATGACGTCATCGCTACGCCTGCGCTAAACGACGCAACCAGCTGAACTCGCAGCTAAAATCAATAGTGGGAAAACGCCTACGTCATTTTGAGAGCTCCTTCCTTAATCCTTTCGACCAATGGAAAGACCGGGATAGAGTTAGTCGACCAATCAATAAGCAGGAGTTTTCCGTGCTACCATCTTTACCATTCTAACACTGATAGATGTAATATTAAAACAGCTGAAGTTTTACACCCCTTCTCGACCCCCAACCTCTCTAAAATAAATGTGTTTTCTCCCCAAACGCACAAAATCCTCTCGACAAAAGCCGACAAGGTGTTCATTCAAGTGACTTCCAGTAGACCCCAAATGTTTGGTTTAAATATTAGGGGTTGGGGGAGAAGACATAGGGGCGATGAGTCACCACCGGTGACCTAACCTAGCCTTGGGCCCTCCAATCTCGCCCCTCCCCCTTCTCCTGAAACAAATGACCGTAATGTAGTGTAGTTACACACGTTCTGACTTGTGGCCCGGTCGGATGGAGGATGACATACCAACACAGTTTGACGCCACCACTTCAGTCACAGCTAATTAATACCTGTTCAGACGATCTCGGTCGTCGATTGTGCGCACTAATTACTTGCATTACTGTACCAGTGGAGGTGTTAACTCGCTGGTCAACAATTTACGCCTCTAAGTGGCTTGGAAACCCATCACTAAAACAAATATTGTCTGGTTAGAGTGCTTCGAGAATCTTTAGTTGTCTGATACAATTACTGTATTCAGGAAGTACAACTTGTTTACCAAGTGATATAAGATAATATAAAAGGGTACCTATATCACATTTAAATCCTCTGCAAGTTGGCGAATACTAAAAGAAGCTTAAGTCTCTATTTCTTAAAATCTAAAATACACACAGCCAATATCATTTCTGAGAGAAATGCAGAAAAGCTTTCTTGGTCTTTGCTTTTTCTCGGTCAAATTTTGCCAAATCTTCTAGCTTTCAAGAATAAAATAGCCAAAAATATTATTTACGCTTTTAGTGAGGATTACTCCACATAGATATCATATTGTGAAAATTGAAAAATGACACCTGGACACGGAAATTGAATTAATCCATTTATTTTGTACTTTTGAGTGGACAATAACCCAGGTAACTGTTATTGATTGATTATTCGACAATGCTTAATGAATGTATTTAATTAAACAGCAAATATATGTACATAAATAATGCTAGTCAACCCTAATTATTTAAATGTTAAAATTTTAATCCAATAATGCTCTGTTGATGTAACTGCCATATTAGGAAAATTTTATATTAATAAAAATCGCACTACTTTTCAATCCTAGTCTTCATCACTGTCAGTTTCTGATCCATCGTAGCTTTCGTTATCACCTGATGCTTCCTGTACTTCATTTTCACATTTGTTAAGCTTACACATGTCCGTACACTTAAGGCTGTTCTTCAAACATTGACAAAAGGGTAGTTTACAGCTTTTAGAACAGCTGCAGGCTAGAAGATCTAAATCGTTTCAGGCGCAGGGTGTCCATCAATAATGCTTACAATCAACAGTTCTTTTCCATTATCCTTCAATAATTTCCACCCATTTCCATTTGGGCTTGGTGTTTTTGGGTCATTACGTAGACATCGTCATCCTATAACTGCATGGTAATTAGCCTTTTGAATAGGTTTTCTCAAAGAGTTTCTACACAGAGGTAGCAGGTGACTTTCGAATTTCACCTTTCCTTGTGCAAAATATATTGCACCTCAAGTCATTCACTCTTTCCGTATTTGCGATCGGTGCATACAGATTACATGTAAATACCTCAAGAGCTTCCATTAAGTTTTCAGATAACTCCCATTGTTCATTTAACTGCTTTAATGCGTTTTGCACATCCTTATCATTGCATATAATGTTATAGGTTTTCAGTTTGCCTTTTCCAGCAAACGCAATGATATAATCACACCCAGTGAATGAATGTAATCCAAGAAGAGCCTGGCATAAATCTTAACCAATACAGTAGCCCCATGGCTTCTTTGGTGCTGGCTGACAGCTGACGGCTTTGAAAAATTATCAGACCTAATTATGTATCCCTACGCCGAACCATATGATCTGCAAAAACATGTGTTTAGCAGCCGTCACTTCTGACAGTCAACATTTAGGTATAATACCTAAATGTTGACTGTCATAAGTCAGCACCAAAGAAGCCATGGGGCTACTGTAGATGCATTAATACTCTTAAAATCAAACACTTTTGTTCGCACTTTATAATAATAATAATAATAATAATAATAATAGACTTTAATAGCGAAGTTAAGGCTACCGCCTTTTCTTACACTTAACCAATACAGTTATAATAGAGTTTAACAAAAATAATATTTATAAACACACAAAAAGTGTATAAAAACTAGAGCTAAATACACAAGCATTACATAATATGAAAATGATTACGTCTTACACTCCTCAATCTCACGAATGAGCTTCCACACGCAGATTATTTGCGACTTTTCGTTTGAAACCATTCAATTCTAATTTCTTTATATCTTTGGATAGGGTATTCCATGAACGAGAAGCTGAAACAGTGAAATAATTTGAGTAATGATTGGAATCATGGAGAGGAATAAATAACTTATCCCTCATAGAGCCTTGAAAGGCCAGACACATACTGAACACATCTGTATCATCACTCTATCTTAAGTATTAACGATTTTACAGAATTTTGAATCAAGTTCCGGAGTTTCAAGGCACCATTTTACAAAATGGCGGCTATTGGTGTTATGGCCGATATTTATAGAATGCTATCACATTATATATTCCTTCTCTATGGACCCCAAGGAACATAAAAATCATAGTGAAGCTTTGTCCCCCCGAGTATTACCGACAATCCTATTTTCAAACAGCTGGCTCAAGGACTATGATATTAAGTGTAGATCGATTAATTTTATCATGTTACCCCCGAAAACAAACATCTTCGCCAAATGACGTAATCGAAATGGCTACCAACGTGATCTGAACCAATTGCAATAGGCGTTTATTTCCCTCTACGTCGTTCCACTACCTGTTCGGAATTATTTATATCATATATAATAATTACGCCAATGTGATAGCGATGAGGAAGGTATAATTGAGAGGAAACGAACCCAAATTTGCGTGGAAGGAGAATGGGAAGCAATTTAGGAAAAGCTAAACTAAATACCTAAACCCAACAGGGATTAGAATTCCAATTTATCCATCACCCATTCACCTGACAATATGAACTAGACATTATTATTATTATTAGCACCACGTCTTACTACCCGTTCGGGTTGTACGCACTTACGCTAATGTGTAATGGTAGGGTGATTGTGAGATGAAATGAAAGACCTACAGTTTAACGTGGAATCCAAACCACGGTGGAGACCTGGCATTCCTCACATTCACAAGACGTCTTGTCAGAGGTGAAGGAAGGGTTTGGTAATCAGATAAATTTGTGCCGGGACCGAGGATTGAACCCCGGCCACCAGCACAGAAGTCTGACACCTTACCCCTAGACCACCAGGTCCCCAACTAGACATTAAAACTTCGTGCCCACTGGTGTGAGTCAATAGGCCTATATGGAAGCACTTTAAGTTACATGAGCTGGTATTTCAAATGTCTGTTTTTTTACAAGCACGTGTTTGTATGAGATAATCCAAAGTGAATGCCTAAAATGTACATACGTAAAGATGTACATATTTAAGGAAATTAAATATATTACAAACATGTAGGCTTATATTATCAAATACACCTAAAAAACTATATTTAAAACAAATTCTTAAGATATTGTGTTTAATCGTAGGTATTAAAAAAGTTTCCCAAGAATTTCCGGGACTTGTGTCATTTTGTATACAAGACTTTATAACCCAAATCATCTACTTTATTTTGTAGGATATTAATTTAGATAATGAAAGCTATTATACAAAATTTTATATTTTAAAAATGTGAGTCACTATCTAGTTATACACTTTTGCTACCCGTTAACTCTTGAATATAAAAAATATCAAATAAGAATGCCGTAACCTAAACCAGTGTATTTGATGAAATCACCAAAGCAGCCTAAAGTACTATTACTTAGGTTTAGAGGCGAATTGACACAATGATATCATTATCGTCTTTAAAGTTAATTAAAACATAATCGAATCTCGAATTAATTCACTGCGTAAAGAAGATAAATTTAATATGGTAAAGTATAAAAAAAATTAAAATATTTATAAAAATAAAATTTAGTATGAGACAATAACCAAATGAGCTACTCTATTAGGATCAGACTCAAATTACACTAAAACTGTTCGCCTGGCTTATATAACGGAACAAGCGAATAATTTCGTTCGTATTATCGTGTAATAAAAAACTAAGGTCACCATTAAAATCAAGAGTCAGGCGAATAGGCAACACCACCAAAATGTGGTACACACTAAGGGGAGCACCTAAAAACTCACACAAAGGAAGCACCCTTTAAATAAAAATAAACGGTACAATACCAACAAACAAAAAATTCGTTGCTAGCAATGTTTTCAAAATTAGGATATTAGTTTACTTACTACCCTTTTGATAAGTTTTACTAGGATGAATATATATAGTTATATATTACCTAAATGAAATCACATTCAGATAAAAATTATGAACATAATTGTTTGAGCGTTCTTTTCATAATATTTAACCATTAGTCATTAATAAACTACCTTAATTGTAGTATTTAAATAATAAGTTTTGAAAGAAAACCATGAAACCATTTCGGAGAGGTATACACAAACATTGCAAGTATAATTTCTTTGATTTCAGGATAATATAAAATCCGTCATAATCTCGAGGTACAAAATCTTCACAGTTACATTACTTTCTCTATATGGTTAAGGAAAAACCGTTAAGCTGTGGTGGAATGGAACGCGAGTGAAGAACAGATTTTGGGCATTTTTTTAAAAAATTTAGCAATATATTTGTATTTATCTTTTTGCTAAGATCAATTATATAATCCTTCAGTAGAAATATAGAGTTTAATTTTCTTCATATGGTGACATACATAGATCTTGAATGCTTGTCAAGGGTGTTTTGGAATTTAATGACCAACTTTTTCTCTTCATTTTAAAAGTTTGTCATCCTATGCCGCTATACTCGTTATCGGATATTCAACAACGGTTGATATCACCATGTAAAGAAAATTAAACTATATGTTTATACTGGTGCAATATTTTATTTATTTTGGCAAAAAAAAAATTGCTATAAAAAATGGGAAAAACACTGCCCTTGACTCACGTTCCCTACAATCCCACCTTAACGAGACCGACACGGAGCCCCGTCAAGATAACCAAAATAGGAATCAAACCACATTGTTCGAACCAGGTGATGAGGAATCCATGCTGAACTTTTAAATGCTCTGACTTGTAGTCCTTCAAACACAAAAAACAACTACAAGCCTTTATCTGATTACCAAACCCTTCCTTCACCTCTGACAAGACATCTTGTGAATGTGGGGAATGCCAGGCCTCCACCGTGGTT
>CABEEJ010008806.1:5937-21909 GCA_901482245.1 Timema douglasi
CCCCCCCCCCCAAAAAAAAATAATTAGAAATTAACAAACTCAACTAGTTTGACATAGTTAAATCTACCACCTCATGCGGCCGGTACCTGGCCTGCACTAGTTCAACCTAGGCGAACGCAATTTTGCCAACAAGCGATGGTTTGTGCTAGTTTTGCCTAGTAAATTCCAGTTCAGCCCTAAGTCGGGTTTTGTCGGTAAAATATATTTATAAATTAACATTTTTTTACATAATTTAATGCAAAATAAAATATGAAATCTACAAATGAAAGGTTTCATAGACTATGTGTTATAAATGATTTTTTAAGCTTCATTTTCACATAAGCGTATATTAATTTTTAATAAGTAAATTTTTTAAAGAACTTCTTCATTTAAGGGCTCATTAACACACTTTGCACCAGGGACCCCACTGTCGACGTTGCACTCCTGCAGCTACTTTGCTCAACTTTGTTCTGTATCATACTTTGTGCTTAGCCTTACTCTGCCCCTTTACCCCTGCGTATCAATGTGCACATTGCCCAACCCTCACCTGTTTTGTTCTACGTCTCAATGTGCGTTTAGCCCTTACTGTACCCTGCTTTTACCTGCGTCTCAAATTACCCTGAGATTTAGTCTGCCCTGATTCGTCCTGTGTCTCATGTGCACTCAGCCCTACCTTGCTAGCTCTGCGTCTACCTGTGCACTGATTCCTACTAACCTGCTTTGTTTTGAGTATCAATATGCACGCAGCCATGCTGTCATCTGCTTTGTTCAGCGTCTCACTGTGCACTCAGCCTTACTGTGCCCTGCTATGCTTAGCGCCTCAATGTGCCCTCAGCCATACTGTCATCTTTTTTGTTCAGCGTCGTGTTGAGCTCGACTGCTGAGGACGGGGAGATCGAGGTTCGAATCTCGGTTGAGTGAACTGGGGTGGTTTTTACTAAATGGTTTTCCACTCTCCCTCCACGCAAATGCGGGTTCATTTCCTCTAATTCAACCTTCCCAATTCCCAATCCATTAGCGTAATTAGTACTTAAAGCGTATAACCCGAACGGGTAGTAAGACGCGGCGCTAAATATTAATTTTGTTCAGCGTCTCACTGTGCACTCAGCCACTGTACCCTGCTTTGTTTAGCGTCTCAATATGTACTCAGCCACTGTACCCTGCTTTGTTTAGCGTCTCAATGTGCACTCAGCCTTACGGTTACCTGCTTTGTTCAGGGTCTCAATGTGTGATTCGACTCAACCTCACCATTAACGGCTTGATTCTTTAGACCGCGTGACAACTTGTAGGGGTCATAATTTGAAAAAAAAGAAGCTAATTACCATGTTTAGCAATAAAACTAACCTTACTGCATTAGTCTAAATATTTTAAAATGTTTACATTACTAGTAGATGCTCATAGTACAACAAAAAATAGAGGAGTTCATTTTAAAAACGTTTAGAGATCCGTGCGTATAACCCGAACGGGTAGTAAGACGCGGTGCTAATAATAATAATAATAATAATAATAATAATAATAATAATAATAATAATAAATAATTTAGAGATCCGACCAAAATTTACTAACCAAATAATTTAACACGTATTTGATCAAATTTGTTAATCAATGATTTTGAAAAAGTTGCCCTAGTTAAGTAATCTTAAGTTAGCTTAAACCAAACTAAAACCACTCAAACTAATATTTGTTCACATTAACCTAAAACAATCAAGTATTTATATTACTTCGATCAAATAATCCATAGGCCTACAAATTATCTAGTTTTAGTAATAAACATAAATTGTTTAAAAATTTATAAACACACTTTGGTGAACACGTAAATTAAACGCCAAGCTTGTCTAGTCTGATTTAATGGTGACTGAGAGGTCAGGGCTTGAATTACAGCTGAGTTTACTAAAGGTTTTTTTTCCCTAGATGATTTCCTACTTTTCCTTCACGCACAATTGAGAATACATTTTTTTTTAAATTCTACTTTCCTTATCCTTACACCAATAGTGCGAATAAATGCGGATAGCTATTTTTTTTAAAAAAACATTTATTTATTTGAGGTATTTAACGTTCATTTTCTGAATCGAATGATTATATCAGCACACAAGAATTTCTATTAGCGATAGTGAAAGGGCCTATTAATATTTCCGGAAAAGGTGTTTTAACAAACCTTTCGGGGATCTTTTATATGCCTCAATCGGCTTGGGACCGACGGTTTTACTTCCCCTCTGAAGGAAGTTGTTCTACGGATTTTTATAGCTCAAGAAAAATCCATCGACACTATCTGAGTTTTAGCCTACGAACATCGGGTCTTGATGCGAGCACTTTACTCCTAGGTCATCCTGTCGAATAACTTATATGTTTTACTGTCTCTTCGTACTATTTGCACACCTCAACGTAATGCATTTATAATTTAATTTGCTTTTATCACTCAAATAGAGCATTGAAAAGAGTGTACCATATTATTTTCTTGTACTCATCCATAAAGTACACCGCCTCTCTTGGTCAGATTTTAAAAAGGCCCATTATTAGCTTAAGATACCCTAGAATCCAATTTTAGAAAACTAGAATGTGTGTCTTGATCAAATAAGAACATTTGTACGGTACAAAGTTTCTTGGTGTTATTGTTAGCTGTATTGTGATGAGTATGTATTAACAATTTTACCTTCCGGGACTGGCGCTAAGAAAATAACACGAGGACTGGTGCCGTTGCATTTTTGTAATATCCTATAATGTTCTAAATGATAATCAAAAACACACAGTTTAATACATAATATTATTATTGAAGCAATACTACTCGTATTAAATACATATTTGAATAATATCGTATTTTTGTAAATTTTATTTAAAATAATTACAATAACGTTAAACTCTTACATAAACATAGCTTATTATTAGAAAAAAGATTTAGTACACGGTACTTGATAAATACAAAACTACATTACTTAATACTTTGTAGCCTAATCTACAAAATACCTAACAAAAAAAAGGGGTTTCAATTAGGACGTTTTTTGAACAGGAAAAACATCACAAACAAGATTATTTCAAAAAATTACTTACATTTTTGCTGAAAATAAAGTTTTCTTCCTCGAGTTCTTTCCTTTGATTCGTATTTTTATGTATAATAGCAACCGCGAGAGAATAACAGCTACAGCAAACTATAGCAACATGATATAACTTTCAGACACATGATAGAACTTGCATGAACTGTGCAATGTAAACATACAGTGGCAATGAGCCAGATGTATGACATCACGACTGGCGCCGTTGCGTATTCACAAAATTCCTGCGTGGCAACAGTTAAAACTCCCGTATCTAAGAAGATATACATATTTTTAAAATGTTTGATGACATCATATAATGCAGCAGGCACTAATTGAAAAATACGTAGAGGGTATCCAACCTAATTTCCTTTAATTTTAAAAATCATTGCAAAAAATAACAGATGTTGGGCAAATACTACAGCGCCAGTCACAGGCAGTCGTAAGTCATGTTTGAATATGTTAATGCCCTTGAAATGTAAATTTACAAGATGTGTGTTAAATACCTAATAATAAAATGAAAATGAAAACTGCATTTACCTATATAGCTTAAAGACTTAACCTTCTTACACTAAAGTAAATATAGTTTAAAACATTTTCTGTAATGCATAGTTACTATTATTTTATTTTATGTTTCAAAAGCCTTCTGTTAAACAAATTTAAACAAAAACTTTTTAGAAATAACTTTATTTTGCAGAGTCTTAATACCGGTCTGATCCATCCGTATATTGGCACTGATGTAGAGTGTATATATATATTTATAGCACCACGTCTTACCACACGTTTGGGTTGTACGTCTATGTACTAATTAAGCTAACGGGATAGGGATGAGAAAGGTTAAATAAATAATGGTTGTTGTGTACCCACATTTTCGTGGAGGGAGAGTGGAAAACAATTTTGTGAAACCACCTTCAGTACACCCGACCGGGATTAGAGCCCAGATCTGGCCGTCATCAGCAGTATAATCTGTTGCGAGAGTGGTGCCTTATACCATGCGGCTCCTGGCTTAATAAATACATAAACGTATAAACCGAACGGGTAGTAAGCCACGGAGTAGAATAAAAAAATACCATGTGGCCACCGAGATGGGTCGATGGGTGGAAATCCATCTAGGCAAAAACCTTCTCTGCATACCCGACCAGAATTCAAGCCCCGACCTCCCCGTCAATGAAACACCAGACTAGATAAACCTAGAATTTAGTCCAGTGTCCACCGATGCAGGCCACTGATAATTTTAAAGCTAATTTTCTTCGTATATATGTGACTTATATAAAATAAACTTGATACAATTTCATGTGATGTCTCACAATAATTAGCGGTGAAACGCTTCTTCACCACAAATGAAAGCCAAGGAAGACAACCAATTACCCCAAATTTCTTAATTTGCGAAGTTTACACCTACAGCAATGAAGAATGATCTTGACTTCTTTAGAATGATGCCGACCGTTTAACTTAACCAAGTCTTGAATGGACAGCGTGTTATGTAGGAGCAACGTGATGTAGCCCATTCATCTTCATGATCTGCAAGGGAAGCTACAGAGAAAAAAGCTTAATAGGCTTGAAGGCTTTAGAGTCCTTGATTGCTTCTCATTCCCCCCTCGTCCATTGGCCATCCCACCAGTCTGGTCAGGAAACTCAGTAGCTGACTGCTCCCGATTGGCACTGTCGCTTGTTGCGCTCCTGGTATCACCCTGAGCTAGATTTGTACTCGTAAATAAGATATATAATAATCAACAACCGTCGTATATGTTGGTTTTATAATGATCTGTGCGGGTCGAGATGTTGCTCTGATTGCTTATTCAAAAGTTCCATTTCTATAGATATGTAACCAATTTTAATTAATGAGTGCATTCAATAGGTATCTTAGTAATATGGACAATTATCAATGGACTAACGTCATAAAATGGCAAGGAAAAGGTGAGAACTGAAAGCATTATTAGTTATATTTTGATATTGTTTTATTATAAATTTCGTTTTCTATCTTTTTTTATTAACACACTCAACAACATTTTTCATTTTATCAAAACATAAACATGTAGGTGTTATTATGTTAAGTCAAATGTTTATATTTGGTTATGCCATTAATATGCGTCTGATTCTTTGTGTGTAAACTTCATTTACATTGGTAGGTAACAACAGTCTTACCTTGTTTGAACACTCTGTGGCCCTACATTATAAGCTGCACCATAGTGGAACCAAGAAAGGCAAGCTTGCCACCTTTCAGGGTAAATGCAGGGTAAATATAAGTGGTTTTTATAGTTCGAATAAACAGTCTTGTTCAAACGGTTTGTGCTTGCGTAGAAACAAAACTACTTGTTTTACTTTAGACTAGGACAAATGTTCAATTATATATATTGTAGGTGTAAATTTGTTATAAATAGAGTTTAATTTACATTTTTAATTATTGGTTACAAAAATATCAAAAGGATGGTTTAATTTAGTTAGAAACAACACGCACAAATTTATCTAACAGACATAAAAATAATCTTCGTAAGCATACACGAGATAGTACACACATACAAATGTAGGAAAATAAACACTAACCGATTTAAAAATAAATTGAAGCATAGTGTACCTATGAGATCCAGATAAACATGAATATCACATCCACCAGAGAAAACACTCAAGTTTATAGAGGGAAACACCCCTCCACCTAAATGTATATATCCAAAAATTATTAAATCATGATTATACAAATAAAACATTTACAAATGTCATCAAAAAATATAAAAAAAGTGGATTATTATCCATTGCACCTTTGGATCAGTAATGAGCTAAGTTTAGACTCGTGTGTACAATAAAAGCGTCAGTAATCTTCCTACTGTACTCCATAGTGGTATGTGAAGGTCATTTTTAAAAATAAAATGTGAAGTCGAAGCGAAGCTTGCAACATGCAGCGCAAAGTCGAAACCGAAGATAAAGGTTTTTTTCATTGAAGTTGATTCTTATTTTCCGCGTTGTACTGTACATTCATCTATATGAGCCCTCTTGATTAATAAAGCAAAGAAGAAGCTATTAAAAGGTATCAAAAGTGCAGTTGTCAATTCATCACACATTATGCCAACGAGATAGAATATCAAGGACATGACAGTGAATACGTGTGCTATGAATTGAAAACAAGCCAGGAAGATAGAACAACCTTTCTTTGCTTCATACTAGTGACCTGTCAGTGCATGGTGTTACAACTTGGCAGGAATTCTCCATTTGGACAAAATAGTGTGGGGGATAGTGAGTATAATAAATTATCTTTTCTCTTACTCAACTATATGCTTTACCGATGCTTAGGCTTATGTTATAGATACAATTTAATCACTAGTCGTGTTGAAATACTTTTTAATAGCCATTATAAATATGTTGATGTGTTGAAATGTGTCATATTTAGTGAGTTAATTCGAATCTGTTCATAATGTGACAACATATTATTTTTCTTTCGAAATGTTCTAGAAGATGCGAAGGATATTGTGGTTGTGAAAATAGAATTGGAATATATTTTACCTTTGACTTCAATATTTCAAAGCTTCACACATCCCAAGTAGGTAACCAATATTATAGATATTTGACCGCCTACCCAATCTAACTAATGCGCTTGGTAAGAATTAACTAATCAACAACTTATCCAATATAAAACTAGAAACCGAATACCAATAAACACTATACATATTCAAACTGAAACTTTAACAATGAAAAATACAGTTGTTATAAATACTGTAAACAAAAATCGAACCATATAATTTTAGTATTTAGCATCACTTACGTAAATAAATCTATATTTTTATCAATAAAGAGCCTAGTAAGAACTAAGACTGATTAAGTCTATTATCCAGCTTACATAATTCAAATTATGTTAGAATAGTGATTATAAAATGTGTGGTCCGTGGGCTGGTGGCAGTCCACAGAAAACTCCCTGGAAAGAAAGGAATATGTTCTAAGAAGCTTAACGTTGATATACCTAAGCACTGAAGTTCGTATTTAATAAATATTAGTAGGCCCTATTGTATTTTTATTACTGTTCCAAACTGAAAATTATATATATTGTTTGAATATTAAAAAATCAACTTTTCAATTAAATATTTATAAACATTCCCTCCCATACATACAAAAGTTGGCAACCATAAACTGGTCCATGACACACTAGGAAAAATATTGCTGTAGTCTTCCGCCTCAAACAATAAAAGAAGCACTGATTTAGAGCATAAACATTTAATTCAACAAATATTCACTATCACTTCAAAGTGAATATACAAACAATTCAGTGACCTGAAAAAACAAACTTTCGGATATCTTCATATAATGGCAAACGAGGTATCAACATACATTTTTTTAGTCCTTTAATTATACCTAGAGCTGATAATATAACTCAAATATATTGTAAGTAAAAGGCCGTATCAACAATAACAGTTCTATTAAGGCTAGTAGGCTATAGCTGCAAATCATACGAATTTAGTATTTATAAAAGACCACAGAATTAAAAAGCCTTACATTCGCAGATTTCAACAATTACAGGTAGATTGTTATGACTTCTATGCAATAACTCTAAAATAGTGTTAAATCAGTAAATATAATCTTTATTTGCTTAAATATATTAAATGCAGAAAATACATTTTATAAAAATTAGTAATATTATTACTATAGTTATTATTACTAATTATTAGTAAAGACAAATTTGCAATAGTTATACCTATTGATCTTAGTAAGCTATTTGGTTTTCTAAAAGCAGATATTTTGGCTAAATCACTTCAACAAATTGACATCTGGAATACATTTATATATAATATTTTCTTAACTACTTTATGCTACTTTTCTTAAATTGGATCCGAGAAAATTGAAAATAATGGTACAAGCAAAGTACCGTAAGGGTCAATTCTTGGAACAATATATATACATATATACATACGTGTATATATTACAACTACGGCTAAGATGCTTATGATATCCTAATTTTCATCCTAAATTTCATTTTAGTGTTGAATTGTTTTTAAATATCACGGCTTCCATTTTTTTTTTGTTTAGCATGTAATTGCATATGTAGGGCCTTTTTAAATTTTAAGGCATATATCTAGGATATTTAGTGCTTATTTTAAAGAATTCTATAAATTAAATTTTTTGAAAGTAAAATTTATTAACACCTAAATAAATAGTATTTTTAAACTTGATACTTTTTTTTAACAAATAATTTTAAAATAATAGATCCAAAATTTCCAGGCGACTTTAGTCAATGAAAGGTAAGTTTAAAAAGCTAGAACTATTGATTAACTATTTATTTTTTAACTTTTTAAAATGGTTTTGAAAACTTTTTAAGGACACATTTAATTTTTTAATGCATAGATATTATAAGTTTAACTACAACATAAGATTTAGATAATAGTACCTAGAGAAAATGAACCACTATCTATAGTATTAATAATACTAGTACACACAGACGCAAGAACTATTAAAACTAGCCAGTCTACTTGAACTGTTACTGAAGATACGCGAGATAAGAAATGATTATTGGTGAACATATATTAACCATGGCTGTGGTCAGATTTAGGGGTAAATGATAACGCCACTTATCATGATTTAGATCGAGAACCTCACTTTAAGGTGGGGTGGAAAGGAAGGCGGGTTTTTGTAACAACATTTTGGTTGGCCACGAAAAATAAAAATATTGCTTCAGCTGAAACATTTAGTTTAATCTTTTTACACATAATTATCTCAACATTAAAAAAAATATTTAGGCGTCCAACCTGAACGGTTACACATGGTGCTAAAAATAATATATATATATATAAATATTTATTATAGACATCGCAACATTTGACCAGGACTTTCTCCCTTTATTTAAAAATTTTCTGGTCAAACGCAACTATGGTCTTGCTGGCTATTTGAGAACGGTTGTGATTACTATATGTAGAAAATTAAACCAAACTTTACTGCTGAAGCAATATTTTATTTCTTTTGTCCAAAAAGTTTATTTTGTTGTAAAAAAACCCAGCAAAAATACTTAAATTGGCTTGAGTTCACTTCCATCCCACTTTAAAAAGACTATGTCTAGTGCTTTCTACAAGTTTAAATTAAACCCAGTGTGTTTACTACAGTATTTTTTGCAATATTTGTAAACTAACTTGTTAGGTGGTTTTCACACATGATGGTTTTTAGTCATCACCATGGACGGCACGGAACCGTGATTATTGAGGTGCACATGTTTAATTGAGAGCTTTCACACGTATGGTATGGCGAGAATGTCGTGAGCACTCACACTGGTAGCGACGGCGTATCTCGACCTAGCGTAAACTGCGCGCCGAAATGGTCAAGAAATGCTGTGTCTAATGCCTCTCTTCACACAACAGGGTATTTAGCCTTCAGTCCTCACGGCGTGCTAGTAGCTTCCCTCCCACATTGTTCGTTGTATTGAGCAGGCACTATGGCTTCCGGAACTTTCAAGATCTATGTTGAGGCATTATTACTCGCACAAGTTTTATTGCATCCTCTGCTTTGGGACAGAAGTGTAGAGGAGTAAAAATGTTGGGTTGAGTTATCGTTAGCCTGGACGGAAGTTTGTGCCTGAATCAAACCAGAATTTAAGAAGTTGGACGTTAAGAAGACAAACACAATAACTTCTTCCTTTGGTCCACGTTAGTACACTGAAACAGAACGAAGAAATGGAGGAGGCAAATCAGATGGGAATTCAACAAGGCACGGCGTGCCGTTGCTGCAGGCGGTGAGCGCCGTCTTTATTCACGGTGCGTGCCGTCCACGCCAAAAAATTGTCACGTGTGAAAACCGACTAATAGGGACTTGTGATAATAGTTAATTGTACACTAAAGCTATGAAAATATAGATGGAAAAATCCAGCAGAATATAGTCACAAATTAACATATACACGGTGACCTGGCGGTCTAGGGGTAAGGTGTCAGACTTCTGTGCTGGGGGTTCGGGGTTCAATCCTCGGTCCCTGCACAGCTTTATCTGATTGGCAAACCCTTCCTTCACCTATGACAATACGTATATTAACAACAACTTGTGAATGTGTAGAATGTCAGACCTCCACCGTGGTTCGGATCCCACGTTAAATTGTAAGCCTTCCATTTCATCTCACAATCACCCTTCCATTACACATTAGCGTAAGTGCGTATAACCCGGACGGGTAGTAAGACGCGGTACTAATAATAATAATAAACATAAACACGGACCACGAACCAGCAACCCGGCCTATGAATGAAAGTAATGAGGATTGTTTGCAAAATGCAAAAAGACTCTCTTGTTCTTCCAAAAGGTAAAGGGGACATTAATCAAGGTCGGCTTTAAGTGGGGCCTATCACTAGTCTAAAACCTCTGATTAAAATTGTATTGTAATATGTCACAGCCTTAGAACGGTAAAAATAATCCATATCTATCTTTTTGACGTATCTAATGCTTACATATCCCTTTGAATTTATGTGCCATAGGTAATATATATATATATATATATATTCTCTTTGCGTCTCTTATGCCTAATTATATTAATATAAATTATCTACAATTTTCAGTTTGAAACCACTTAAATCAATTCAGATTCTTAGAGCGTTTTAAAATTATTAGGTACTCTACTGATATTCTTAAGGCCAAATGTTCAATATCAACGCACAATACAAATATACATTTATTTTACTGCCTTCTATCAGCCAAAGATAGAAACCCAGAAAAATAATATTGATAGGTAGCATCACAGAATAACATAGAAATGATTGAGGGGTGGAACGGGAAGAACAGAATGTAAAATACAAATACATGTAGAAGCTATGTATTATTTATTTCTGCCTCAGTGTGACCTTCAGATGAGGTCACGTATTCTAGGGAGATATACTCTCTTAGAATTGATTGTTTTACTGGTGGGTCAAGTTTAGAATTCCGGCCGAGTATGTCATGTGTCTGAATAGCACCCCTAATTTTGAAACTTGCGAGAAAACTTGCTAGTGAGCAGTATATCGCAAACCGCAGGCTGTACCAAAACAGAGCTAATTTTGAAATGTTTCTGTAATGTGAGTTGGTGTGGCATTGTGTTGCTATCGACTAAGTTTTCAACACGACAACACTAGATAGCTAATTAAGTTTCAAAGAATTATGACCAATGGGATATAAACGCGCCATATTACGAGATGCGTAGGTGCAGGGATGTCACACCTAATATATTTTAGAGGGGGCAGGACTGAGACAGTGAATTTTCCAACTATAGGCGTTCTGAAATAATTAGAAAAAATCTCAGGTGACCAGGTGACAAGGACAACGTTGAGAACACCGAGGGGTCTGGAGGTATGAAAACGGAGGCCAGGGGGTTTTCCCCAGGAAATTTGTAAAGTTTGAGGCGATAGTTGGGCCTTAAATCGAGGTTTAAGGCAACTGTATTTGTAAAGTTATTTGTTAATGATGGTTTTTTCGCTTTACAAGTTTTATTGTTTTGACATCACCATTATTGCCTGTAGGAAACTTAATAAGTCTCGGCACGTAAAAACTTCAGGCTTTGTCAAGTGATAAACTTAAAATATTACCTAACTCTTTCTTAAGGCTACTATTATCTAGTAGGCTAGTAGTAGTAGTAGTCTTAAAATTAGTAGGCGGTGACAACGGTTTTACTAGGCAACTTGATTAACTAAACTTTCTATACAATCTACTACAGAAAATATCTCCTTCCGATGTTGGATGAGTTATGAAGTTGGGAGCCTTTGAAGAATGGGGATCGACAGCCCGGAAATTTAAAATTGTTCTGTACATGTCTGTGGAGAAGAACTTTCATAATCGAAAGTAA
The DNA here is from genome assembly GCA_901482245.1 of Timema douglasi. NCBI lineage: Eukaryota > Metazoa > Arthropoda > Insecta > Phasmatodea > Timematidae > Timema > Timema douglasi. The sequence continues at coordinate 17,707 of CABEEJ010008806.1, forward strand.
TGTGGTACAGGGTATTATATAATTTATCAATTCAAGATCTCCAATCTCCACAAAATCCCCAGATTTCAAGTTTTTTTCCCCAACATTTGAGGGCATAACACCCCGATCCCCCTACTAACAGCCCCCAGTGCGACGCCTCTAACAAAGTGTAAACATTTGTCCATAAACGTTCAATAAGTCATAAATGGACTACATCACGGTTACTAACCAGAGATTGTATCACATCATTCATTATACACACATTTTAGCATTTAGGATTGTGATGAATGTATATTTTTAAGAAAAAATACAATAAATCATATCGAATCATTTTGGCTATCATTTATCTAAAATAGAATTTTAAAAATGTGAAATATTAAAACATTTAAGTTGTCTAATATTGAAATTACATCATGTTTAATTTCATAATAATAATAATAATACTTAGCGCCGCGTCTTACTACCCGTTCGGGTTATACGCTTTAAGTACTAATTACTCTAATGGATTAGGAATTGGGAAGGTTGAATTAGAGGAAGTGAACCCGCATTTGCGTGGAGGTAGAGTGGAAAACCATTTAGGAAAAACCACCCCCAGTTCACCCGACCGAGATTCGAACCTCGATCTCCCCGTCCTTTGCAGTCGAGCTCAACACGACAAGCGCGTTAGCCAACTACGCCACAGAGGCGGGTTTTAATTACGTAACACCCGAATAGTTTTAACAAGTGACCCGCCTCGGTGGCGTAGTTGGCTAACACGTTAGTCATGTTTAGCTCGACTGCTGAGGACGGGGAGATTGAGGTTCGAATCTCGGTCGGGTGAACTGGGGGTGGTTTTTCCTAAATGGTTTTCACACTCTCCATCCACGCAAATGAGGGTTCACTTCCTCTAATTCAACCCTCCTAATTACTAATCCACTAGCGTAATTAGTACTTAAAGCGTATAACACTAACGGGTAGTAAGACGCGGTGCTAAATAATAATAATAATAATAATAATAATTTAACAAGTGATGTAAATTGTATTGCCAATTGTAAACAATATTCAGTGTCTGATATCCCAAAATAACTGCATTGCACCAAGAGTAAGATTAATCAGCCACTATCATTAATCATTTCCATATTAAGTTGATACATATCTTTGACTTAATATTCAAATAAAAATATGTTGGACATTAATTAAGGTAGTACAGTACCTGCTTCTGTGGCTGCATGGTCTAAGGCGCTACTCTCGCCAATTGCAATTGACTAGCCTGCTGAAGATAGGGAGATCCGAGTTCAATCCCAGTCGGGTGTACTGAGGGTGGTTTTCCTTAGGTGGTTTTCCACTCTGCCTCCACGAAAATGCGGGTACACATCCTATAAATTTAACCCTATTAATCCCTAGCACATTAATGTAATTAGTAAATAGGCGTATAACCCGAACGGGCAGTAAGACGCGGTGCTTAAATGATAAAATTAACTAAGGTACTAATTTATTCACAGCATAGTGTTTTCGAAATACACTTTAATTTTTGTTGTATATCTAAGTAATATCTTACTGTTCAGGTGTTAGCGAACTATCACGTCCCTCGTAAGGTTTTCACAACAACAAAAAAGCCAATAGTAAACTATTACTGTCCCTACTTTTTCAGGGCTTTTATATAAATGCAAATGTTCGTCGTTGTTTGTGTTTGGTTGGTCTTACGAAATTTCTTTGGATTTAAAGTTGACAGTTATTCTCAATGATACATTTTGATAGAATACGTATCTCTAATAGAATCAATAATAAGTATATTGCTAGCGAGCATTAATATTTTAATATTGGATGCCTTCTTAACATAAGACACCGTTAATCACAAGGTTTAAGTCATCCAGTTTGTAATATATGTAGAAGTTAAAAAACAAAAAGTTCCCTGAGTGATACATCCTCAGTTTTCCTTAGGTACGTGAGCCAAATTTGAGATTTCAACGTCTATTTGTTTTGTAGTTACCCGTACTGGTGGTCATGTTGCCTATATAAAGCTCGCAATATATATTATGCAAGTTTTGAAAAACGCCTGAGGTGTATATCTCAAGTTTCCTCAAGTGCATATGCCAAATTTCATATTATCATATTCCTTGGTCTTTTGAGATATCCACGATGGAAACCACAAGGATTAGGACGTCATACTCTCAATTTATGTAAAAGCACCCACTAATATTTCCCTAAATAAGTAGGCCCATGCCATATTTCTATATTTATTGTTTTTTAGTTAACTGAGTTGGTAGGTCCTGTGGTATAATGCACCAAGTTAACAATAAATATACTCGCTTCGGTGGTCGCATGGTCTAAGGTGCTACTTTTACCATATACTAGACTTTTGAAGACCGGTAGATTGGGGTTCGATTCTGGTCGGATGTACTGAGAGTGGTTTTCCCAAAAGGGTTTTCCACTATCCCTCCACGCAAGTGTGGGTACACTTGATCTTAACTAAACCTTTCTAATCCCTAACAAATTAGTGTAGTTAGTACATATATGTATAACCCGAATAGGTAGTAAGACGCAATACTGGGAAAAATAAAAATAAATCAATGAATGTAAAAGTTAAATTAAAAATATTCCATAGGTGCACACACCCTAAAAGTTTCCATAAGTATAAATATAAAGTTTAAGCTTTCTAGTAGGTTTATTGATCTTAAAGCTACTTGCACCAGTGGTCACGTTGTCTAAGAAATAATTCTCTCAATATATGGTTAAAAAAGCCTGAGATGTACACCATGAAGTTTCACTTAATACATATTAAACGTTCAAACTAAATTTTCTTGATTGTGATGTGGTGGTAACGCAGACTTAGATCTACAGGTAAAATAATAAAACCAAAGTACACCTCTCTAGGTATATTTAGTCTCATCCCCCTATGACAAGTTTCAGCTTTCTAGGTTTCTTTATAAATACCCGTGCCATAATTATTAATTTACTAGCATGGTACCTGTTTTTAAATCAATGGCTTCATTTTTATGGTTGTATAATGTGTCTCATTGGCATTTGTTGAGCAATCATTGCGAATGGGTTTGTTTTTAGTCACCCTCAAAATCTGGAATAAGCATTTCAATTAAAGACTTTCAAATACGCTTTATAGGGTACAAGGTTTGAAACATTCCAAAGTAAACTATTTTGTTGATTAGAATATTATGGATATTCAAAAGTTTGTTAATTAATTATAATTTGTTATCACTATTTTAGAGTTCGTAGTATTTTTAGTTCCAGTAATGGCTATAAGTGACTTACAGTACTGTAAAACTATTTCAGAGACTTTTCCCTGAGGGGAAAAAAAATGGAGGATGTGTCTTTTAAGAGACTAAATCAGCAGCTACCTACACCAAGGGGAGGAAACTTAAATGTGTAAAACCCATATATCATGTGGCCAGCTGGCAGAGGAACATCGATTTCTAATTCAGAGGCCATATACTATATTACAAAATCCAAAATTTATTCATAATAAAAAAAGTATACAAACTTTTAAAGATACGACACAATTAATGAATAAAATAATATATTCTGATAAATTTGTCACTAAAATATATGATAAAATCTTACATAAATATAGTTTTATCTAAAAAATCGCAAAAAAAATAAATAGATAGATAGAAAAATATACCAGATATTAAAATAAAATACTATACATTAACATATAAGTTATAACTGGTAATAATAATAATAATAATAATAATAATAATAGTAATAAAATAGACTATTAGTAATAATTACATTTTTTCCATTTCATTTATTATAGTAATAATAATAATAATAATAATAATAATAATAAAAATAGACTATTAGTAATAATTACATTTTTTCAATTTCCTTTATTATAGTAGTAATAATAATAATAATAATCATAGCCCGGATTTTGATTACCTTAAAATTGCCAAAAAATTACCTATAAAATGACACTAAAACTCTGAATAATGAGTTTAAATTTTCAAAAAATGACATAAAATTTTGATTGAAATTCCATTATATGATGTACTTATTACAAGAATAAGGATTTACGTTATACACGTAAACAAAAATATCTCTCCTAATCTGTCCATTTCCAGTTTTTCCTCGGTGTATAATCATCTGGAATTTTTATTATTATTATTATTATTATTATTATTATTATTATTATTATTATTAGCACGTCTTACTACCCGTTCGAGTTATACGCACTTACGCTAATGTGTAATGGTAGGGTGATTGTGAGATGAAATGGAGGACCTACAG
>CABEEJ010008807.1:5510-21908 GCA_901482245.1 Timema douglasi
GGGGTAAATCAATCAGAAAAAATAACTTCAGCATACCTGACTGCAGTTTGAACCTTGTGGTGTGAGAATGGAAAATCACTTAGAAAAAACCACCCTTAGTCCATGGGAATGGAATTCAAATCCCGATCTTCCAATCTGCAGCAATACAGTCCGATATGGACACTTCTAAGTATTATACAGTCTTGTACAATAAGCTATGTAGTGTGTGTATTATTTTTCTTTGGCACCAGGTCTTACTACCCTTTTGGGTTGTTTAATAACTACACTAACGTGATAGGCATTAGGAAGGTTTAATTTAGAGGAAGTGTACCCACATTTGCATGAAGGGCACAGAAAAAGGACTATAACAAATTGGGTCTGTTCTTAAATTATGTAGGGGTTTTTAGGGGTTATGAGGGTTTCAGTACTTTCTTATGTTTTCTTACTGGTAAGGGGGTCAGAATATATCTTACGTAAGGTTTTATGTTTATGGTGAAACAAATTTTAAAAAAAATATGTTAGAAAATAAATATATTTATTATATATTTTATTATTATTTAGCACCGCATCTTACTACCCGTTCGGGTTATACGCTTTAAGTACTAATTACGATAATGGTTTAGGAACTGGGAAGGTTGAATTAGAGGAAGTGAACCCACATTTGTGTGGAGGGAGAGTGGAAAACCATTTAGGAAAAACCACCCTCAGTTCACCCGATCAAGATTTGAACATCGATCTCCCCGTCCTCAGCAGTCAAGCTCAACACGACTAGTGCATTAGCCAACTACGCCACCAAGGCAGATATATTTATTATAAAATTTCACTTATATCTCATCTAATTTTGATGTGTTACACCTAATTTTGCTGCAATTAAGGTATTATAAAATTCCATATCACTTGACTTATTAGTTATTACCAATATTTATGTCTAAAAATTACTAAACGATTAAAATAATCTAATCGACCCCATTTCAAAATTTTGAGCAAAACTTTTTTTTAAAATATAAATTTCAAATCCAATATCTTCTTGAATCTCCCAATCTTGAATATCATTAAGGATTGGAGGGATTCAAAGGATTCGAAGATCCCCCCTCCCAGCTTTTATTAAGCAGTTAATGGACTATAAATTCAACTTTTCTGATGCACAATTCTGTTCAATCTATTTCTTCCCTGCTTTCAGAGAACTTTTTATTATTTTATAATATTTAAAAATGTAAACAATAAAATTCTTTGACAAATTTTTAACTTTGATTAGTTTTTATGTGAAGTAAATTTAGATAATAATGCTTGATTAAAATTATATAAATCTAATATGTCACTCCCACAACAGACTAGATTGTCGACGATGAAGAAATTGAGGTTTGAATTCTGGTATAGTATAGTGAATCGAGAAGAAAGAAGATTAGGTCCTTGAGTCAAGAAGATTAGTTCCTTATTCTTCCTTTACACATTCCTTTCTATAATTCTATCTATCCTTGTTTCCATAGAACATTCAACTAGTTTATACAGTAGCTTCTCAACCTAACATTTTTACACCGTGGTCTGGTAAACTTCACCTTGTATAGCTCGCTTATCACTAATATTTTGTCTTTACACACATCTTTTATCTCTGACCACACTAGGGGTCTGCGAGCATGGGTTTTTTCATTCGAGTCAAACTCGAACCGAGTATTTCTAAAAGCTCCCGTGTTCGAGTATTGTATATTCATAATTTTAAAATGTTGGAAAGTGTATTAAGACATATGTCCTTAAAAGATGAATAACACACATTTTTAAAAATAGTAAATAATTTCGAAGAAAAAAAAAGAAGTTAAATAATGGAAATATCGGTTTTTAAATTATAAATAACACTTATACAACACCAATTTAAAATAAGAACAACACTAAAATAAAAATCTAATAATTAAAATGGTTTCGACATGTCTTTAAGGACATTAAAATTACACTAACAATTACAAAAATAAGTTAATAAAATGAATAATCGCATGATGGTTTAGAAATTTATAACACGACAATGTAGAAACACTGAACAATAATGTAAAGTAAGTGAAAGTGAAGGAAACCAACCTGAAAGGATAGTTAGGTTGGGAATAGATAGGAACAAACCCACTTCTCTCTACATTTCTTCTTAAACTCTTACACTTTCCACGTATTCAAAACTTCCACAGTTGCACATTAGTTTGAATTTTCAGAAATATTACCTTTTCATTAATGTCTCTTCATATAAAAAATAATCATTTCCTAAAATTCAAAACAATGTGCAACTGTGGAAGTTTGATGAAGTGGGAAGTGTAAAAATGTAAAAAGAAAATAGAGAAGTGGGTTTGTTTATATCTAGGCCTAGCCTAACTATTCTTTCAGGTTGGCTTCCTTCACTATCACTTTACATTATTGTAGAGTGTTTCTACACTGTTTTGATAAAAGGTTAATAAAATTGACGTTTTAATAAGGTAATATGTCCCCACAATATGCTTCAGTAACTTAATTTACCATATAAAAAAATTTAAGGCATAAACAATTAGAAATTTGAAGTATTTCATATTTTGTTTATTATTCCTTAGTGTAATTGTGTATCATCATACCTTCTGTTCCCTTTCCATTCCTCTATGCCCAGTTGGACATGTGTGTTGTACTCGTTAAAAATTATTTTATAGAGAAAATTTACTTCACTTCAATTTTTAATGGTTATAAAAGTTGAGGCTGATACTTTAAAATCAAAAATAATATGACTAAAATAATATTTCAAGCAAACAATATGAAATAGTAAATGCATTTTTAATTTAAATGTGGAAGTTTGGTAAAATAAGCATTGTAATAAATAAGATCTACATTGACAGGTTAACCAACATAATTCTATAACTAAATAGTAACTAAAATAAAGCTAGTTTTGTAGCTAAATGTATTAATACGAGTTTTAAATATCTTAAGTTTGAAAACATTTAATACAAGATATTTTTGATATTACATTTTTAATTTAACATAAATAATTATTTTAGAAAGGGACCAGGTAAAAATAGTAGCATTGTCATGAAAATACAAGTGAACAACCTCAATCAAGTATAATTCAAAATAGATGACAATAATGAATAAATTTACCAGGCGAAAGTTGTTTTAAAGCTCTATTCCGTTATTAATGTTAAAATGGAAATTAATTTTTAACATTTTGTTAAGTAACCGAATGATTTATAAGTGGAAATGCTGATATTATCTCAATTAAATAACTATGCTTACTAATGCGTTTTAAAAATTGATTATTAAGTACATCAAGTAGAAGCTCGAAAATGACGCGCCTACAAAACTCTCGATCTCGATCGTGAGCTTAAGTGACAAGCTCAAGTTCGAGCTTGAAATACGAACACTCGCAGAGCCCTAGACCACACCCTAGTTAGGTAACATCTCGCCATTGTAATAACACATAGTGTTTCTCACAACAACTCAAGTAAGTTTGTTTGTTTAATAATCTTATTTTATTTATTTCTTCTTTTCATTGTAAAGGCCATATTGTGTTCGTCCCCCTTTTATATGTTTCTATCAACCTTTCCTATACCTTCTTCCAAATATAATACAATTACCTCATAAAGCGAAAAGAGGTTTTCCTTATAGAGGAAACCTAGGTCGGGGGATTGGGCGGTGACGATCAATTTTCTTTAAGAGACATCCATTACCTCTTTGTCCATTGGCAGCAGAGTAAAGTGTGAACTGTGTTGTTCTTTTCATTGTAAAGGCCATATTGTGTTTGTCCCCCTTTTATATGTTTCTATCCACCTTTCCTGTACCTTCTTCCAAATATAATATAATTGTGTAACAGTAACTCTCAAGGCTTCTTGTATAACATTCAATTTCAATTTATCTCCATGCTTCTTTAATTTCATTTGCAGTTCTCCTGAGTATGGTACCATAAGTATCTAAACATGTCGGAATGAAGTAATTCAGCATATTTTCATTGCTGATTATCACAAAGGATTAATGGGACAAGGAAACAGATAAGACTTAGATTATTCCACATCACTTATAATTTTATAATTTCTATTTCTCAACATATCTGGAATTAAAACCTTGTTTTGTCCATACTATATTGTATATCTCAAAGTCTTTGTAATAACAACACTCCCCCAATAAATACAGCCCTGTTTTTTTTGCTGTCATTACTGATTATATTTTCTTAGTCACTAGTATTAATGGTATTTTAAAGGCATTGATAATAGCTATCAAAAGTGACTAACAGATAACACGATCTTATGTATGAATATGTGAAAGTAGATCTAGTAGCTTTTCTAGCTGTACTATCCCAAGTATTTACCTGGAAGGTGCTGAGAAGAGCCTCCAATTTGCTGGCTGCCTCGTTATCATGCAGGCCAGGTATCCAGTAAAGCTGTTTCATCTGCTGAGCCAACTCCACAAAGTGGAGACAGTTGTTCACAATAGTGATTATGTAATGGGTGAAGTAGGGGACCTGATGGAACAAGTTAACATTTATTGACGGGTACAAGAAAAATATTTTACTGCTATAGACTAGTAGAGTTTCAAACGAACAATAACAACTAGTAATAAACTCGCTTTGGTGGCTGCATGGTCTAAGGCACTACTCTCGCAATAGTAGTCTAGACTGCTGATGATGGGAAGATCAAGGTTCACTCCTGGCCGGGTGTATTGAGTGTTTTTTTCCCCGAATGATTTTCCACGCTCCCTCTATGCAGATGCTGGCTTATACACTTCCTCTAAATTTAATGTCCCCAATCCCTAACACATTGGAGTAATTAGTACATAGGTGTACAACCCAAAAGGGTAGTACAGAAATACGAGGTCTACAAAGGTGAAAAATCGAATAAGTTACTTTCTTGCTTGGCTAGTTAACAGGGTATGTAATGAATTCCAGCGACAGTTCAGCGAATTTTTTTTCTTTTTGTTCAAAGCTAGAGCTCAAAACCTTTTTTAAAGACATAGGCCATTTTTTAATAATCAGGAAACCCTGTCTCAATAGTGCCTGTACATTCACAATAATGTTATTAATATATAGATTACAGCTTTGCATTTAAAATTTGAAAACTTATATGATAATCCTCAAAATAGTTGTTTTTCAAAGAAAAAAAAAAAGAAAGTGAGTTTAGCAGTACTTGAGAAATTGTTGTCAAAAGAAATTATTCTTTGAAATATCCTTGACATATAAAGTTCTGATTTTTTTTAAATTATGTAAATTGGTAGGTAGAAGTAGAACTACAGGAATCATTGTGGAAAGAAATCACTAAATGTTTTACATAGATAGATGGTAGCTATGTCAATCAGAGTGATCATATTTTGGCTGACATATGACATGCAAGTGGAGTGCAAGATGAAAGGATAGTACAATGAGTGGAAATATAAAGTGATCATTACACAGTTTTATTCAAAGTTTATCAAAGAATAAGCAGAGTTTTTACAAATAGAGAAACAAAGAAGTGCAATATGGATATTAAGTTGTTGGGTAAGAAGTACAAGCAGGAAGCCTTTGCTGTAGAGGTGAAAAACAAGTTTGAATTAGTGTAAGAGGAAGGTAGGAATAAAGGAATTGAGGCGTACTGGAGAGGTTTTAAGATGGGTATGATAGAAGGAGCAGAAATGCACCGAACAAAGAATGTGAGAAAGGGTATGATTAAAAATGATACAATGAAATGTGTGTGCAGGGTGTACAGGAAAGAAGGGAGAGCTGACAATGTGTGCTAAGAAGTATAGTTATGATAAGTGCAAATAAGAGTTAAAAAGGTATCAAGGGAAACTCAATACACTTTGAGGAATGAAAACAAAAAATTAACAAACAAACAGCTGATGAAAGAAGAAGAGTCTAAAAGTAGGAACAACTCAAAGGACTTCTACAGGTATGTCAGATTCTTCAAGAAGGGTTATGTTCCAAGGGCAGTGACGGTAAGATAAAAATGGGAACTTAGTAACAGGAGAATGTGAGATCTTGGTTATGTGGAAATTTTACTCTGCAGCGTTATTGAACAATCCTGTAGAGGAGGAGGTCAATGAGGAAACTAAGATATTTCAAAATGTACAACCTGAGGTGGAAGAGCCAACCATGGATGACATCAATTAAGTCCTTTAAAACAAAACAAAAAAAAGTCTCCGGCAGAGATGACTAGAATGTTTAGACTCAATGCAGAGGATGATTAAGAGAATATGGTGGAGAGAGGAACGAATGCCTGAATTGCTCTATATACAAAACAGGTAAAAAGTCTAAGTGAGAAAATTATAGGGGTTAATCACTTCTGTGTAGCACTTATAAAGTTTTCTCGCGTATTTTATTGCAAAAAATCACCCCTTACATCAAAGAATGTATTAAAGAACACTAAGTAGGTTTTCATAAATGAATGTTGACCACAGACCAGATGTTCATAATATGACAAATGATAATCAAAGCATGTAGATATGATAACACAAGTAAGTACATTGTCTGTTTATAGATTTAAAAAACAACTGCATATGATAGTGTAAACAGAAGTAAAATGTGGGAAATTCATCATGGAAGAAGAAGGAATACCACTAAAACTATTAGACTAACCCAAACAGGAGCAGGTAATACAAAATGTAAAATGAGGGTAGAGGGACGAGACTGAATGATTCAATGTAGAGACAGGGCTTAGCCAAGGGGACTGTATTTCACCCCATTTGTTCAATATAATTCTAGAAAAAACACAATGCAAATAGTTTTCTCAAGGATTTTTGTCTGGTGTGAAAATAAAAGTACTGGCTTTTGCAGACGATATAGAAGTGTCAGGGTAAAGAGAAGCTGAATTAAAAAGAGCAGCAGCTGCATTAACAGAAAAGGCATTTCTATTGGGATTGGTAATAAATCAAGATAAAACCAAATACAAAGTTATAAAAGAAAAACCAGGAGAAAATGTAACCTTAGCAGTTAGAAAAATAAAGTTTGAGAAAGTTAGATCCTTCAAGTACATTGGAAGTACAGTAAATGAAAACTAATACATGGAGGAGGATACATTGGCTCGGATATAAAACAATATTAAGACCAGTGCTATTCTACGAATCTGAAATGTAGACCTTAAGCAAGAAGATAGAGAAGAAGCTTTTAGTGTTTGATAGTAAAGTACCAAGGACAATTTTTGAACCAGTGCAAGATAATGGAAAATTCGGAATTATGAAAAATGTTAAGATAAGTGAACTTTGTAAGGAAGCAGACACAACAGCAATAATAAGAAGCAAAAGAGGTGAGTGGTTGGGACATGTATTTAAGGAGTGAACTAGAGTACTAAATACAGATGAAACTACCGCTGTCGATAGAAAAGTGTGGATGAGGCTAAAGAGCGAGGCTATGAACCGACTGCAGTTCAAATGGCCAACTAAGTAGAAGTAAAGGTACAAGAAAGATATGTATGTTTTTAATTAGTATTGTTATCTCAGGGTTTGATTATGAAAGAGGTTATGATCCAAGCCTGGCATGTCAAACTCGTTTGATCATAGGCACAATATTGCAAATAAAAAATAATGAAAGGGCAAGATTTTAAAAAACTAGCAATTCCCAATAACTTGAATAAAAAGAATTCCGACTTTGTATCTTAATATTACAAAAATAAAAGAGTAAACCTTTAACTTTCAGCAATAGTGTGGTTGCCAGGCTATAAATCTGGTGCCAAATACACAAATGTGTCTCTGTAATTCGTTATCTCTTAAGTGTTTGGTTCCATTTCATGTGAAAAACAATTGTTAACACAATTATTATGTTTAGTCAAATATTGCACATAGTGAGCACGCAAATTCAACAACTTTTGGGAATTGATCTATATCGAAGAGAGAGTACAAATTTAGAACAGCAACATCAGATTTCTCCAAATAATACAAAGTTCCAAAATATCCCATTTTAAAAGGTCGTATTTCTATGATGTTTATAAAATAAAAGAATATGGTCACATCTGTTGGTACTGAGCTCAGTACATCCAAAGGCCTGCGGGCCACACAAAATCATGGATAGGGCTGTTAGCTGCAGGTTCTACATGCCTGGGCCTTTAATTGCACTTGTGGTAAATGCAATAAGATTTACATTTTGCTTTATTTTGAAACCTTCAACCTGATTGATTTGTGAACCAAAGTATTTTAGTGGTATTTGGGAACCATTTAGTACACTGCACCTTTGTGATAATGTCAAAAGTTGAGTTCTGAAAATTTCCTTTTTTAAAAAGTGTTTCAGTTATAGGTGATTCCTAAAAGAAATAGGAAACAATGTTTTCGTAGTACAATAGCTAAAAGGGTTTGAATCTCAATTGGGTATCTTGAGGGTGGTTTTCCCTAAATGGTTTCCATCTCTCCTATCACACAAATGCAGGTATATTATCTCTAAAATCCTTTATGCCTCATCCCTACTCCATTAGAGTAATTATTTTATAGGCATGTACATCATGAATGGCTATTAAGATGTTATGGGGGGAAATATATATACACCTAAAGCTATTTATAGTCATTCCCCCATAGGAGTGGTGGTGGTAGCTGACAGCAAGCATTACCAGATTTACTCTCATGTATTCATTTACTAAACCATATGATCTGCAATACCATGTTGATTTGTTGTCACGTTTGGCAATCAAAACTCTTAACAAACAATTTGTTTTTCTTTTAACCGTTTTTACATCTTCTGTTAGCTGTCAGTTACCACCACTCCTATAGGGAATGGAATCTAGTAGGTTATGCAACATATTTTATTTTTTACAGCTTTAAACTTTTTCTTTTTGATGTTTGAATTTCGATTAGTTTTTGGGAATATTTCATATTATTCAATTTGGCTTCGCACACCCCTAAAACAAATTGTATTTTGCTTAGCTATATAATTTTAGTTATTAAATATAATTTACAAATTAATATATTGCAAACATAATTAAAATATTCTGTTTTTGAAACTTTGTACAACCCTAAATTGTATATAAAGGTAGATAGCATATATTCTTAGTCAAGTAAAAACAGAACCCCAACCTTCCAATTAAAAAATAGACAAGATGAAACTGGTGCCTTTGGTCAGTTTCCCGGCAGTGTGGGTTTTGAAAAAATTGTTTTGTACCTTCAAAATTATTAATTACAACATTAACTCAGGTGAAGTTGTTTTAACTTTTAATTGAGGGCTATTAAAAATGTGTAATTAACACAATTAGATAAATTTACCTGACTACGATCTTCAAAATGTCGTATCTTGAACTGAACAATTGCTTCTCTGTACATCTTGCCATACTGAGTAACTTGACCCATACTGAGCAGAAGTGCCTTGAATGTCAGCTCCTGGCTACAATAATTAATTTATATATGGAGAAAAGTAGTTACCTTGGAAGGGCTTACCTTGACAGATTACACTATGGGGCTATCTTATGAGCTACACTATAGTGTTACCCGTCAAGGTAAGCTCTACCTCTAAGGATAAATAGAGGGTGAATGTAAGAGAAATAAAAACAAATATGAGGAACAAAACAATACATTGATAACTGACCACAAGGGCAGGGGAAATATTTAGAGTAAATATTCAAAACAAAGACTTGGGCGAAAAAAAAAATCAGCTTTAACAATTACAAAGCTTTGGCATTAAAATATTGACAGCAAAAATACTCAATTGATGATAACTTAATGCCATTCTTAGCTGCTATAAGCATTGGAAGTCCAATATTTTATTCAATGTGAATTTGAAGTAAATATATGAAATCATCCCTAGGTAAGCCAAATCAAAGTTTGAATAATTATAAAATTTTAAACACTATTATATATAATGTTTTAAATGTTATATGTTTAACATATTTCATCCTAAGTTTATAAACTACGTTATTCTTACAACATGTAATTTAGTTATTAAAATTGTTTGAAAGAAAATGAGAGAGAAATTGAAAGGAAGGCGGAGAGAGGAAAATCACAGATTTAGGGAACAAGGATCTACAAGAGACTTGATCTTTGCCATACACCATCTGATGGAAAGAAGGTATAAATTTGGGGAGGATTTAGTAATGATATTTATGGATGTGGAGAAGGCATTTAATAGCGTGGATAAATTATGGAAAGTAATGGAGGAGGAGGTAGTGCATTTTCACCACTACTATTTGTAATGGTAATGGAAGTGGTCAGGAATAAAGTGGCAGGAACATTTGAGGAAGAAAGAATGACATGATGTTTGCTGATGATTTGATGGTATAGGGGTAGAAGAAAGAGGAAGTACAAGAACAGCTAAAGAAAGGGAATCAGGAAGTGAAAGAGTGTGGAATAAATTTATTATTACTATTATTATTTAGTCTTACTAACTGTTCGGGTTATATGCTTTAAGTACTAATTACGCTAATGGATTAGGAATTGGGAAGGTTGNNNTAACTGTTCGGGTTATATGCTTTAAGTACTAATTACGCTAATGGATTAGGAATTGGGAAGGTTGAATTAGAGGAAGTGAACCCGCATTTGTGTGGAGGAAGAGTGGAAAACCACCCCCAGTTCACCCGACCGAGATTCGAACCTCGATCTCACCGTCCTCAGCAGTTGAGCTCAACACGACTAGCGTGTTAGCCAACTAAGCCACCGAGGCAAGTAATAAAATTTAGCATGTGCAAGTGTGAAGTGATGGTAACGAAAAAGAAGAGGGTAAGGCCTAGTAAAGCTATAAGGTTGGATGGAGTAGAGCTGAGAAAAGCACAGAACATAAAATATCTTTGAAACATGATTGAGGTGAAAGGTGGAAGTATAGAGGATCTAATGACAAGAGGACAGCAGGGAGAGTTGTTCTATAGGTAAGAGGCCTGCTATGGGGAAGAGAAGTTCTCTTGAAGTGTAAGGAAGTGTTGTACTTTGTACCAGTTGTAACATCTTCAGCAGAAACATGGACAGTGAATGTAAGAGAGACTAGGAAAGTGTAGACAATGGGAATAAAGTTTATGAGAAGCATTTTAGCTGTCACGAGGAGAAACAATATTTGGAATGAAGCTATCCGGGAAAGAGTGAGAGTAGAGAGGGGAGTACATAAGATATTAGAGGAAGCAACACTGAGATGGTAAATAAAATAAAATCATTTCCAGCTTGACCTAATGATTTAAAGAATTTTGACTTTTATATACACAGAAGTACTATATGGAAAGGGTGCCCAGTGGCAGAGTAGAGGGTCGGCGTTGGGGGTAAAGGGGGCCGGGACTGTTTGTGTCCAGCTATTTTGATGACCCTGGCTACAGTCATATTCAAAGAGAATGACACTTTTTATGACTGTTACAAAAATTACTTGAAACAATTTTCATATAATTCATCAAATTGTGTTGTCTGCAGCAGTCACATAAGATATTGTGTTATCAATGTCTATAAAATAACACTAATAATATAATAAAATGTTGTAGATTTGTACCTCAAATCAATATGTTTATATTGTCTAAAAGCTTGTCCTACTAAAAAATAAGTATACAATATTGTTTTGTTCAATTACTGGAATTCGTAGTGTTAGCTCAGAAAACAAAATTTAGTATATAGGATGAGTAAAATAGTTTAACCTAAACAATAACTAACAAATTAACAGTAGTCTACACTACACACTAAACTCACTCTAGGACACCCTTTATAGATATCTAACACCTGTTGATATCATCATGTAAGGAAAATTAAAACTTTATGTTTCTACTTGAAAAATTTTTTATTTACTAAAAGCATTTAGGCCAGGCAGCAAATTTTTTTTTAAAAAAAGAGACAAATGTCACGAAAAATTCAACAAAAGATTTAATGGGTTTAAAATCTTCCTTGGGTCAATATAAGAGATTACTTTCGTTTTTTCCCTCCCTCGACCTATGCATAACTTTTGGCAGTGGCGTAAAGGTACAAAAGAAAATAGTTTTTGTTAATAGCTTGTTCATTTTTTTGGCTTTTGACAAAAGTGCATCGGGTATAAATTATACCACGCACTTATCTCCAGACAAGCTGTTCTCAAACTGCCACTATTTATAACAGTTGTGATTGATAGCTTGACCCCTTCTTCATACTTATCCTATCATCGTCCTCCGATTCTTATTTCTTTGCCAACTCATTTGTGTTGTGTTCCCGGAACTACAATTTAAATAGTTTCAACTTGTAAGGTTTTTCTATATCCTATTCTCAAATACTCACTTTCATAGCTCTCCCCACACTAATACTTCCTATTTTCTTTACCAATATTTTTTTTAGTCTACCCAGCTTTGTTGTTTGACTAATAAATACCTTGTTTTGTTTGGATTAAATAAGGTAGTATTAATTTTTTGGCAACTTTCGGGGGAAAAGGGGGGGTTTGAACCCTCAAAATGCCTCCCTGGCTAAGGCATTGGTTGTGTGATCAGACATTTGTCAAAGTATTAAGAAAGCTTTTAAATGTTTTCTAACAATGCAAAGGAAGTTGTTTGGTTCTAAATTTGAAATGAACAAGCGGTAAGAAGCATAAAAAGAAAAAACAGATAATTTTACAGTAATCAGTATGCACAATGGATGTTAAAAAAAATTACAATAATTAGGAGTTATTTTACATTTAATTTTGATCTTTAGTGGTCATTAATATACACTCCATCCAGCGTAGGAGTGGTGGTAACTGAGAGCTAGCAGAAGAGTTTTATTACAAACATTGATTGATAGTTAATAAAGTAATACTATATTATCAATCAACCGATTTTATTCAAGAGGCAACCAATAAGGCCTTGTCCTGCGGGAGCAATATAAAGTGTGGAATGTATTCTTCCTTAAATTGTAAAATCTATATTGTGTTAATTTCCTTTTATGTGTGTCTATTAATCTTTCTTGTACCTTCTGACAAATATAACACATATTACTAATCAAATGTGTCATCAAATGTGACTAATAATATTTCCCTAAAAATTACTGTATTATTTGCTTTTTTGTAACTAATTGAAATAACAGAACTTATTAATAAAACTATTTTGATTTTTGTTTCATGTCTATAGCAACAAGATATATTGTAGTACATAAAAGAATAAGTTAAAAATTATTATATTCACACTTGTATCTTCTTATAAATGGCCACCAAAATAAATAAATGTGTTTTATATTATTATTATTATTATTATTATTATTATTATTAGCACCGCGTCTTACTACCCGTTCGGGTTACACGCATGTACACTAATGTGCAATTGTAGGGTGATTGTGAGATGAAATGGAGGACCTACAGTTTAACGTGGAATCCGAACCACGGTGGAGGCCTGGCATTCCCCACGTTCACAAGATGTCTTGTCAGAGATGAAGGAAGGGAAATGTGTTTTATAACTGAAGAGAAGGAGCCATACAAAATATTAGTTTAAAAATAAAACTTTTTTATTCTGTAAACACAGGCCCATGAACATGGTTTGTATGACATCATCAACAACCCTCATTTCATCTGGTTCACCATTTTAATTTGTGAAAAGAGTTTGTAAAGCATTTTTAAGTGAAAGTTCACTTACACAAAAAAACATTCAAACAGTTATCCTCATAAGTCTGTGTTTTACTAATGTAAAAGAGGTTAAAAGTATTAAAAGTATTTAAAAACAAATTGTTTGTTGTGAAAGTTTAGACGGCCAAAGGTGACAGGAGTTCATATGGTTTGGCAAATGGATACATGAAAGTATACTTCTTCTTAGCAATGCATCTTACTACCTGTTTGAGTTATACACCTATGTACTAATTGATCTACTGTATTAGTGATAAAGAAAGTTGAATTTATAAGTGTATCCACATTTGTGTGGAGAGAGAGAGAGAGAGAGAGAGAGAGTGGAAAACCATTAAGTATAAACCACCCTTGGTACACCCGACCGGGATTTGACCCCCAATCTTCCTGTCATTGCCAGTCTAGTTTAGTGTGAGAATAGTGTCTTAGACCATGCGGCCACAAAATTGGGTTACATGATAGTAAATTACACTAAATAGACTGTAAATGATAAAACATGGTAACTACCCATGACAATGCACAATAAGATGCTACCCTTTCCCAATAACAGCTCACATGTACTCATTCAAAGGACAATTTAAGTTTCTAATATTTTCTTTTAAAAGTGTTAAATAGTCGGATTTTGGGGTTTGAGGGGGGGTAAGCTGTCTCCTCCAATCGTGGCCTGAACTCCGACCAATACCTGATAGTCTTGGTGACTTGCAGGTTCTGGTCAATCATCTGGAAGATAATGACGGGGGCCACTGTATGGAAGTAGCCATCTTGGTCATCTCCCTCGGGAGCTGTCCCTTTCCTCCAGTCTTCCTTCTCCTTCTCCAACGTCTTCTGCATCCAGTCCATGTAGTTCCTCTCCATGTTCTACACAAACAGATTTACCCTCATTCATGTGTTCTTGTTTTCAGGCCAATCAACACACTGGTTTATTGCTGGCATGGATTCAGAGTTACACACTTAATTTTTATTAGTGCGAGAATTCTTACTACCTGTCCATGCTATTTGCAACTAATAATAATAATAATAATAATAATATTTAGCACCGTGTCTTACTACCCATTCGGGTTATACGGTTTAAGTACTAATTACACTAATGGATTAGGAATTGGGAAGGTTGAATTAGAGGAAGTGAGCCCGCATTTGCGTGGAGGCAGAGTGGAAAACCATTTAGGAACCCCACCCCCCAGTTCACCCGACCAAGATTCGAACCTCGATCTACTCGTCCTCAGCAGTAGAGATCAACATGACAAGCGCGTTAGCCAACTACGCCACCGAGGCAGGTAACTTATACTAAATAATGTGAGGACACATGATGATGAATTGAAAGTGAATAAAAGCCAGCATTATTCTGGAAAGAAGGTGGGAAGCCAATGATATAAAAACCAATCATAGCGTACTCAATCAACTACTGCTTCTCATTAGTCGAAACCACTCCACCAATTCTGTAGATTATTCATCATATAAGTTATATCCTAATTGAAGGTTTAAATTTGAAAGCTATTAGGAGCTTCATGTATTTTACAGATTTTAAATGTAAAATAATTATTGTGAAAACAAAAATTATTATTTTGACTCAATTATTGCTGTCATTAGACATTATATGAATATTGGTTTTAGTGGATATGGGATCCAAAGCATACATCGCAATTATTGCTAAGAATACTATGGTAATGTCTTGCATAGGGTTGAGTCAAATACACTATTTTATGATTATTGTGAATCTTAAGTTACATAAGAAGAAATAGGAATATAAAATAATAAATTTAAAATATAACTATTACTAAAGAGTTTCATTTTATGTTTTTGTTTGCGATGGAACACTCTAATCCTTGAAGCCCCCAAATCCAATGTTAATTCAAGAGATTCGAGATTCATTGATATCTCAAAATAGTATCTCGAATTCAATTATGAAAAGCTTGACTTGAAATAACAATTTTTAAGCAATGATGGCAATGGTAAAAGGAATTAGGAGGAATTGGGAGAGAGAGAGATAGAGGGAGAGAGATAGAGAGAGAGAAAAAAGTTATCTTTGTTGTTTAAGATGTAATAAACTGGCAAACAAAAAAGGATTTTTTCAATGGATAAAAGACTTGAACAACTTTTTTTTAAATTAAATTTAAAAATGTGTTTACTATAAAATTTTACATTTCATTTTTAAGGATTCAAATTTAAATTCAAAAGAAAATTTGAGATTTGGAATCGAGTAATAAGATTTGACCCATCTCTTGTTTTAATGCGTTCTTTATAACAATCATACATTCAGTGAAGTTTTAAATTAATGGTACGGGTTCTGGTTGTTATATTTGACTAATAATTATTATACTGGTGCTGAGCTACCAAATAATTACCAGTACTAGAGCTCTAAAACAAATCTCAATCAAAAATTTGAAATGTTTTATGATTATTTGAATCATGAATTTGATATTTTCTCAAATTATTCAATTTCAAATACCCCTAAAGATTCAAGGGTTTGAGGATTTGAGAGACACATTCCTCATCTTAAAGAAAGTTCTTAATATTTTCACACATTTTTACTCTATTTTTCTCTATGTTTATTGTTGATAAAAACAGATTAAGTTAAGTTTAATTTCTCACCTTAAGGTATAGTGACTGAAGCTCCTCCACAACCTCATTACTGAGCAGTGGGCCAATGACTGATGTGTCGATGTTTAACTCGGGATGCTGCATCAAGTCTGGGCCAGCGTATGTGTTCATGATCCACGACAAGACCGACACATACTCGTTACCTTCCAGGCCATTTTGGATCAATTCTTGGAGCTAGGAAGAAATGCCACAGTCAAAATATTACTAGGATTCTACTCTAATGTAAGGATCAGGCTCAAACTCATGTTCAAAGCTTAACTAGATCAGGTAAAGTTTCTAGGTTCAATGATTTCATATCTTTTATGAATAGTTGTTGAAACTAAATTGATACAATTTTTATATGAAAGTGTGACGTCGCCCTTACTCTTCCTAGAAGACTAAGGCTGGCGCACAATAAGAAAACTAAACTAAAAATAACAAGGTAGCAGGAT
>CABEEJ010008808.1:0-10824 GCA_901482245.1 Timema douglasi
GGGCGGGCGAGAGGGATGTACTCATTGTCCCCACACGTTTAATTAATGCAGCAACCCCCTTCCCTCCAACTCCCGCTGCTCCTGTTCGATAGTCCACCCCCTTGGTGTGGTTATTCTGGGGGCTAAAGGGGGCTAACCAGCCGCTACGGACAGTGGCCTCGTCTCGTGCAAATGGGATTCCCCCTATTCACTATTATATACAATTTACACACACACTCTTACATGTTTTACCTTGACTGGATACACGGTGGTCCTATCTTGTGAGACCCTACATGTGAGCAAACCAAGTGTACACACACACACACACACAATCTCTCTCTCTCTCTCTAAAACAAATACACATGTTTGCGATTGCTGCCTTTATTTAGCTAATGTTCAAAATTTGTATTTTGATCTTCCCTTCTTATATGTCCTCCGCTTCCCCCTCCAATCTAAAATATAAGATGCATATGTGTACATGCTGTCTCCATAATATGTACCTCATTGAGCAGCTTAGGGTACCAAACAGTTAAAAAGGTCCATTTAACATAGACCCGAAAAGTTATAGCGAATCCACGACCACTGCACTGTATAACCTTCATAAACAAATTTACATTAGTTTTCATCCACCACCAAGTCGATACAATTATTTGTGTGGTTGTTTAACTACTAATTACTTTACTTTTGTCATTTCTCTCTCACAAACTTGCAATTGGTTGGTCCGTTACATGCTTCATACGCTGGGGCTTTAGAAGGCTCGCTGTATAATTTAAAGGCAACATTAATCTCTATACACCCGCTAAGGTGGCAACATTGTCAAACGCGCTACTCTTGCAGAAGACTAGACTGCCGATGACAGGGAGATCGAGGTTCGAATCTTGGTCTGATGTACTGAGGGTGACTTTTCCAAAATTGTTTTCCATTCTCCCTAGACGTAAATGCGGGTACATTACATCTCATTGTAACTTTCTCAATCCATAAAACCATCAGCATAATTAGTACATAAGTCTATAACCTGAACGAGTAATAAGTTTCGGTGCTAAAAAATATATAGGCCTACCTATATACTCTAAACGTAAGTTTATACAATTTGGAAACATCCTATGAGCCTTTTATGTTCTGTAGGATTGAGCTTTTTCAAATTTCCTTAACTAGTATTGAATTCAGCTCCTTTGAGTTTGTACTTTAGGACACCGTGTTTTTCAAACGTTTGTCTTCTGTTTTTCTCTAACCATCCCATAGAAGAGGTATGTCGACCTCAGGTAAAGTGCTCGCCTCAGGACCCGATATTCGTGGGTTCAAACTCAGACGAGGTCGATGAATTTTTCTTGAGCGATAAAAATCCGTAGCACAACTTCCTTCGGGGGGTAAGTCGGGTGGGGTGGTCCACTGTTTAATTCGGCATGTAAAAGAAGCTGGCAGGCGCCAAAATTGCTAGACTTTTCCACTCGCTCATATAAATTCAGTGTGATAGGGAACGGGGAACCTCTACCTTTTCTGAACTCCCCTAGTACATGAGATATCGACCAGATGGTGCAGGCAGCCCTAACCAGCTACTTGGCTTAATCAATGGATGGATAGGAATCCCACTAAACCAACCTTCGGGCTGTTGACTTAAGAGGACAAAGAAAAAGAGGTACAATGACTGTGAATATGAGGAACTAAGTCTGCATGTCTCTAGAGGGAGGATATATCGAAAGTTCGTATCAAGTCTAAATTAAAATCTGGAATTCGAGCGTTTATTAAACATCTACTCAGGAGTGGAGTGTCAAAAGGGGTGCAGTTCCTATTACAGATAGTTTGTTAGCATCTATAGTTGAAGAAAGGCTCATGTCATCTCAAGACACTGGTCAGTCAACCTTACATAACCAGGATCTAGGGCAAATACCGTCCCGCTTATCTCTCACGCTGTACCAGACTGTATGTAGCGTCCTAAGACTTTGGACTAAATACAAAAATGACACACAATACATTCTGTCTTTGTTGATTTAATGCTATATCAGGGTGGTCGTTGATCAGGAATCAAGACAACTTGAAATTATTCTTGAATTTGGTATATCTGGAGGAAAAATAAAACCCGGGAAAAGTGCTCGTATTTTGTCGTAAGTCCGAAATTTAAAGGCGATGGAGGACCACACTCTAAATATCTTCTAGGGACAGCTGAAATTTTGCGGAAAGATAGGGGCACTGTTTCTTATAACCAGAAAAGACTAAAAATGGGAAATTTCAAAATAAGGTTCTACGAATTGGGTAGAGGGGGAATAGAATTAGGAAAAAAACCTTGGAAAGATGAGGTATAACATTAAAATTTGGTGGACATGTAGATAAAATCTCCAGATAACCAATAAAATCGTAAAATTTGAAATGGGTGTAAAGGGGCTTCAATTTCAAAAATTAATAGAAACAATCTATTTTCAATGTGGTAGGAAACTTTAATTTGGAAGGAAGATAAAGAGACCACGTAAAATAACCAGAAGAATTCCTAAATTTTATATGGGACCCCGGGATATAAGAGAAAAAACGGGAAAGTATATGAAAATCACTTATAAGTGTGGTAGAAAATTTAAATTTGGTAAGCAGATTAAATGATTCTTCCAGATAACAAAATAAAAAAAGAAATAATTGGAGAAATGACTGGAGAGGTTAAGGGTGAGGGGGGGGGGGTCAAACTGTCCAAAGCTACTATATTTCTCTGTGGTAGAGAACTGATTATTCCAAATAAACATTAAAGTCTGAACATTTTAAATTTCAAAATGTAATTCCGGAAGAAATAGTAAAAACCTGTTAAAGGAATGTAGAAAATTAAATGTGCCAGAAATGTAGAGGGCACACTCTAAATGACATTGGTATTACATATTTTATTTTTTGTAAGTGGGAGCTGGTGAGATGAGGGTTTTTAAAATTACCAAGACTAGAAGAATTAACCACTTATCAGTGTGGTGGCAGATTGAAATTGGGGTGGCTGGTGTAAGCGCCCCGCTCCCCAACCGCAATGAAGAACATGCTCAAATGTAAAAATATAGGACTAGTAAACGGGAAGGGGCTCTTCTCAAAGTTTTCAAAAGCTAATAAAAAAAGTTAATTATCATTACCTTAACATAATTTCAACTAATATTAATTATCGGTAGAGCTAACTCTACTATAGTGTACTAGTTTCTGCCAACAGGTCAGTTTGGATATCGTTAGCAGGTTATTAATATAAAATATATTATTAATCTTTATGTTAATAGCTATCCTTGTCAGAACGATTCATTTATCTCTTTCTCCAACCCACTTTCAGACCAGCGTTTACTGCTTCACAGAATTTAATAATTTGTGGCTAATCTAGTGTGTTAAAAGGACTCAATCAAGTATCTATTCTTTCATCGCGCGTCGCTTCACACCAAAGACGTAATAAATAAAATAGTTACCATTAAAACAAACAAAACGTTTTAAAACATACCTGAATTTAGCCAATTTTCCAGCGCATTGAAACTCATTATGATGTTTACTAGCCGCAATTATTAATTATAATGACCAAATGTAATGATATCAAGGTCTATTTATAGTCGCTTCAATGGGGTGTGCCGCATTTAAAGGTGGCGGCTTCTTATTGGTCAATATATGGTTTCTGCATCGGTGATTGCACGCGCCCAAGATATTTACAGCTATTCCACATTAGCGCTAGCTCTCCCTCTGAAGATGGACGTCTTTCTCCGGTGTTGGCTAGAAGGATCCTTGAAGGAGCGGCGGTCGTGTTTATTTTTTCCAACCGTGCAAATGTGGGTACACATCTCGCCCTGTGACGGGAGAAGGTAGGCGTTCGAGTCCCTGCAAGGTCGACAAACGCTAATTACTTTTATAAATACAAACCCTATATTGTTTCGCCGAAAGTCCCGGGTTCGAATCCCGTATCCAGGTGTCGTTGATATATAGCAGGAGTAAGCATAAATAATAGCTTTGGCCGTTTTCACATTTTAACCCAGCGCAAATGATGCTACATCATTAATCTTATTATTCTGTCGCTCTCATTCGGGCAAAGATATCCAGATGGTGTTGGAGGGTTCAATTCCCCACTAGTGTTCAGTTGTCAATGACGCGCAAATGTGGGTACACATCTCGCCCTGTGACATAAGAAGGCAAGTCCCTTAGGGGGCAACAAATGCTAATAACTTCACATTTAAAGCCCTCGCAAATGATGTTACACATTTTGCCTGGTAAAATAAGCTCTTATTTCAAGCTTGCCTGAAGAGCTTAGTTTTAATCCGTGTCCGCAAAAATATGGGTACACGTCATACCCTGTGACATAAGGAGGTAGGGGTTCAAGTCCCTTAGAGGGTAACAAACGCTAATTACTTCATATTTAAAACCCTGGTAAATGCTGTTACACATTTCGCCTTGTTGAAATCAGCTCTTATCTCACGCTTGTCTGAAGAGCCTAGTTCGAATCCCTGTCGTGCGCGCGTACTGAGGCCGATCTTTAGGTAGCAATCTACCGTCACAATACATTTTATACTTGCATCGATGGTCGCATGGTCTAAGACGTCACTAGATGGCCGGTGAGAGTGTGATCGATGTTTGAAGCAATTGCGGGTACACATTCTACTTGGTTGACTGGTAAAATGGTGGAGGGTGCAGGAAGTACGGCCGTTTTAACAGACATTAGCTTTGCTAAAGATATCGAGGTTCGAATCCTGGTTTGCATGCCATTTAAATGTAGGCTCCTGGCGGAGTAAAATTGAATCCTTGGTCCCAGAGTGGGCATTTAGAAAGCACATTTGACCTGCGGCTGTCAGAAGGTCACGGCTGTTAGCGCTAAGCGGCCTCGGGGGCTGGGGGAAAGCGGAGGAAAACACATCTGAACCAGCGACCTTCAGAAGGCCACGACCGATGCACAGAGTGGCCTTGGGGTTCATGACTCTTCAACAAGGTTGTTGCCACCCGCTTTCAAAATTTGTATAAAGTTACTCTTGCAACATCTGATGACCCCCACTGACTTCACAAAGAGAGGGGTATGACGAAGTGATGGGAGGGGGTGAAGTGAAAGACAGTCCAACAGAGCGAGGGAGCAGTCAGTGTAACTTAGTTCGTTGGTGGTGATGGGGGGAGTGGGTGAAACGTGAAAGGGGGCTTACGGCCGTGATACGCTGTCAGCTGCTCGGTGGTCACTCTCTTCGCTAAGCGGCCGGTCAGAGAAGATGCTCCCAGTGCCGTGGGTGGAGCGCCCGGTGCCGTGGACTGCATGCCAATAAATAAATAACCCCTCGCCCCGTACCAATCCTACCCATACATAAAAAAAGACCACTAAATAAATAACCAATGAGCATACATAAATAACCAATGAGCAAAAATTAAAAAACAAGTTTTGACAAGAATAAACAAGTTTGGAACATTGGAAAGGGGGACAGGAGGAGGGGTAAAACCAATCAGAGAGCGACACAACATTACGTAACAACCAATCAGAGAGCGACAACAACATTTCCTAATCATCACAATACACAGTCCCTCCACATCGAGGTCAAATGTCAAAGGTCAAACTGGAATGATACGCCCAGCTAGGTAGCGGCACAATCATTGCGAACTACTTGAAAATTACATATTAGACCTACATACAGCCTATAGCCAATTGATAGGTGCGGGGGGAGGGGGCACACACACATGATAACCTTCATAGATATAGATGGGATGTATTCACTCTTTGAGAGTCTATAAAATCGTGAAATTTTGCTAACATTCGTCGATATCAGTTACTATCAAGGTATTGACGAACTATAAAAATAATTAATAATTCAATAGGTAAGATACCAGAAATCATTGCTGACACATTTTTTCATAAAATGAATGTTACGATGTTTTTGCCCCGACCTCCTCAATTTTGGTAATGATAAACGGCTGTTTCCATTTATTAAACCCAATATCACATAAGGCTAGCTCTTTACAACCATAACCGTTGTTCTTATACTCCAATATGGCGATTATTCCCATCCAACGTGGCTGATCACATCCAATATAGCAGTATTACCCCTTTCAGAAGGACCGTTAATTCAAAATGGGGATTTATTCCGGTGGCTGCGTGGTCTAAGGCGCTACTCTTGCACTATACTAGACTACCGATGACGTGTAGATCGTGGTTCGATCCCAGTTGGCTGTGCTGAAGGGGGTCTTTCCTCAATCATTGTCATGTCAATGGTTTCCACTTTACCTCCATGCAAATGTGGGAATACTGCCTCTAAATTCAACCTTTTCACCCTTGTCACACAGCGTAATAAGCAGAGGCAGGTTTTTTTTGTTATTGGCGATAAACGCGAATTGTTTTTCTGTAGCTTCAAAATCTATATTTACACGTTTCACAATGTTTATGAAGTGATCCAACATATTTTCAAATCGCGAATTTTCGCGAAATTTTGCTATTCTCGCGAAATTTTATTATTCTCGCGATTAACGCGAAAAATTTAATATTTTTTTCACACTTTAATATTTCAATAGTAGGAATTGAAGTTTTAAAAACAATACTTTATTGAATAAACATTCCTTCCCAGCGTAAAATTTGCCGCCATTTTATTTTCACAGAAGTCTCACAAGCCTTAAGAATGTGTCTGGATCATATATTTTGCGCATGCGTAGTTTTGAAACTGAAACAAGACTGGAAAGAAACGTGTTTTTCACCTCAAAGTTTTTTAAAAAAAATTAACATATCCTGCGTTAATTTTAATACTCGCTGCCAGATATTTATTTAAGTTATTTTGGGTACTCAGCTTATTTTATATTTCACTTAAACCAAATAAAAATATCTCAAACAAGAAATTTCAACTACCATATGTCGCCGCCCGCCATCTTGCCGTCTTGGAATGATTAAGTAAATAAAACACAATAGAATTACTACTCATAGACTGCACATCAAATTTTAAGCCAAAAAACACTTTGCTTGTTGCAATTACTAAGCAATGTTCAAGCATGTATATTCTAGAGGTAATAAGTATATAACTTTTTTGGTGCTACACATTTTTCATATGTTGGTATTAGATAGTTTTCTTTCGATATAGCCCGTCACTAGCTTCACTAATAAACCATTAAATTAGCGTGTTAATACTTGATTAGATCATGATTTGCATTTTTCACATTATCCAAAGTCGTGTGTAGTTAAGCAACTATTAATTTCACCATGGGGAGAACGATTGAAATTTTCAACACAAAACACCACCATTTTGAAAAATTAATGAGAATTTTTAAAAAAATATTCACCATAAAAACCTGTCTCTGGTAATAAGTATATAGGTGTATAACCCAAACGGCTAGTAAGACGCTTAAAAATACAATATAGCTATCAATTTTGGCCGTTTTTATATAGATTGGACTCTGCTCTACCCTGCACAATGATTTTATTACATCCCAAATTGCTACTCTTAAAAAAGCTACGTATCATATCCATTAGTCAAATCTGTTGATTCAGTGACTTTAATTATGAACTGTCGAGTCCATTAATCCGAATAAATAGAATTTTGCAATGACTAAAGATAAAAATGATACCTTGGATACCCATATCTATCGTAATGAACCGAAACAGAGTAAAAACCTGTTGGATTGACAACTCCGCTCAGTTTTAAAGATATAACGTTGAAACAGAAACCATAATTATACAAATAGTCCTATTGTCATAAAGTTTTTTTATCCTTAAGTTGTTTATTTTTGTAAGTGTATTTCTTATAAATGGTGTACAACTTAGGCTATTTGGCTTGGTCACGACTCACGAGAATGGTCTATAGGAATCTTCCTGCTAGGATGTAGCTTAAAAAAAGTCCGTATGTTTAACTAGAATAGGAACCAAGAGAAGGTGTTGTGGTGGAGAGGGAGAGGTGGTTCGGATAGCAGACCCATCTAGCGGCAAACTGCTGAACTTTCTCAACAGTTTGAGTTTGATTTAATTTAAAAATACCAATTTTTGCTCAAATCATTATTATAAATATTCATCGTGTATGATATATCTTATTCTCTATAACAATATGATGAACTTCAAATTTGTGTCTTAATGCAACTAAGTAAATGTTAACTTGTAACATTTTTTTATAAATATAGTTGATATTAAATTTACAAGTTAAATAGAATACAAGTTTTTGAGAAAAAGGCTATACATCTTTATCGTTTTTATATATTAGGTGTCCATCCGAATCTTAAAATAAGACGAGGGGCTTAAATTTAGTTAAAAAGTGTGTATTTTTTATTACGGTACGTTGGTTTAGTGTAGGCCTAATGGTTTTCAGTATGTGTGCCATGTATTTATAGTTTTTTATACATTGAATTTATATTTATTGGACTTAATATGCATATATTATATAATAAGGGCCTAGGTATTACATAAATTATATATATTATTTATACTTCATTTTTTAAAACAATCCCGGAACCCATATTGGTTTCAGGTGTTTTTTCCTTAAGGTTTTCCCACTTTGCCTACACGCTAATGCATGCACATTTTCTCTCAAATTCTACCTCATTCCCATTCTATTAGCGAACTTAATGTATCTGTGTACCCTCACCCATTTCCCCACTTATACAAATATTGTTATAAAGATACCGTCTGCCTGCACGCCCACGGCTCCAGATATTTGTAAAAATATGTATTATTTGTCTCTAAATTAAATATATATATGAACGTATTAGTGGGTGTTCAGAAAAAGAAAAGGCACTTCTAGACGAGATGGAAAGCTATAAATTGGCGGGAAAGTAGAGGTAACCTATTTCCCCATAAAACCAGAAAAATCTCTTAAAATGGGGGTTTGGGAAAATAAAAATTGGGCACACAGGTACAGAGATGAACTCTAAATAGCCATATAAATATATAAGTATGAAATTTCTAAGAGTCCGTTAGAAGAAAGGGTGGGGGCTAGGGGGCGAAATTCAAAACTTCCAAAACTAATAGAAAATAATAATCGATATGTTAGAAAATTAAAGTTTCCGAGTCAAACGACTACCGGCTCTATATTTATTTTATAAGCGGTACCCAGTGCAAACCACTACCAGAGTGGTAGCAATCCAACCGGGCTATTAATATTGATAATACCACCGTTTAGTTGGAGAACCTCACCACAGTGATTTGTTAACAAGCCTACGTGCAAGGTCAAGTGTCGTGTTCGCTTTGGAGCTGCGGGTGTTAAACATACCACGTGTTATCACCATGGCTACTTAGCTCTTTCCTGTATATCCTTCAAAACATGTTTGTTTTTTATCAATATATTGTGTCGAAACATTATTAAAAACCAATGGCAGTGTAGTAATTAAGGGTATTTCTTGAATTGATACACATTTTTACCTTTCATAACTTTGAAGAATGAAGCTCGCAACATAATCCTCGAATTCGAGGCGAATAAATTAAATAAGGATAGGCTCTACATAGTAGAGCACTGAGAACTTTGCTGGCCTTTAAAAATCCCGCATTATTTAACAAGTTGTTTGATATTTTAAAATGTAGGCGAAAATTATCAGCAAGCTTCTGACCAGTTGAAAAGTTAAAATTTAGTTTTAAAATTAAAAAAAAATCATTGACTTTTTACGCGAAAACTTGTACTTCTGAGGTTCTAAACCTAGATCTGGCCCTCCCCTATCAAAGTAATGTTTAGATAGGGTCACAACAGAACATATTTATGATAATGTGGGATTCCTTAATAGGGTTTTATGTAGGCTATCATCCCTTTCTTTAAACACTTTTGACTTAATATATTTAAACCTTTTAACCAGTCAGAACTTTCTTCTACATTTTGGAGAAAATTATGTTAAAAATAAGTGCCCTCCCATGATGTAGCCCCCTTAAAATAAATACATTGTTCATATACACAAATCTTGGCATGGTTCTTAACCCAATACGAGCTCAATCCCGCTTATCAAAAAACAAAGCTAGCTAAATTTGTACGATGATAACTCACGATAGATAATTGATCTAATTAGTCTACTATCAGTATAATAAACAACTTAAAAATCAAATACGTCACTTGTTAATATCTTCTGTTTATTTTATTCTTATCTATACTAATTTGTCATATATTTGGACTCTTTTCTAGCCAACGATATTCTTGTAATCAGTCATACTAATATCTATTAAAGTGCCTTGCGTTGAAGTTATTCCAAGAGATGAATACATAAAATAAAGGGCTTTTAAATATTTGGTTTTAGTAAACTAATTGATACTATAAAGCCTCTAGTTCACATACATGTTGGTATTCTAGTAAATTAGTTCTCCACACACAAAAGTGGTGCCTTGCAATAGTTTACCACTTCCCATGCAACGGTCGCACAACGCTTTTTATCAGTTTCTTAGATTTTTGTTACGGGACTTGTTGATATATCCCTCCGTCATTTCTAAGAACTTGCGTCTTTCTATCTTTTTGACAACCTCTTATCGTGCCTTCATATGTTAACGATCCAAGAACAAGTCCTAAGACTGCCTAAAGTTATTGTTAATTATTAATAAACTACACTGATCCAGGTCCGACATGGCCCATTAGGATTATTAGCCAGGTGATCTGGTACAGTTGAGTTAGTCAATAGGAATTTAAAGAATATAAAAACAATTTGGCAAACAGTAGTATACCCTCTGAGAAGCGTCGACGGCCAAACAAACTTAATTCCTGTTCGGATGAGTATGACCTTATTCCCTTGAAGTTGAAGTGTGTACTCATTAGTCGCGCCTTTCCACGCATGTTTATATTCACAGCTAGGTGTCATTGTGAGGGTTCGTCTTCTCTCGTGTTCATAATCGAGCGGTAGCTTTGTGGAGCGGGGGGGGGGGGGGCAAAAACCCGAAAATTTGTAAGGGGGGATTTGGAATTTCCCCCCGTTAAAAAAGGTTATGGTTAAATGCTGATTGTCTCCTCC
>CABEEJ010008808.1:10831-21907 GCA_901482245.1 Timema douglasi
GGGGGCATGAACCTGAATATATGTCAAGGGTGTATTGGAATTTCTCTCCGTTTAATAAGTGTATCGTCTAATGCTGCTATGCTCATGCCAGATATTCGCCAACTGTTGATATAACCACGCGAAGAAAATTAAATTCTATGTTTATACTAGATAAATATTTTATTTATTTTCCTCCTTGCTTTGTACTCAGCACCAATCTCAATGGCCGCGAACCACCCAAGCTACCAGAGGTATTATTAGTATGGTTACAGGGGCGGAGTATTTTGGTCCGCAGCGTGGCTGACCTTGGGAAATTATCCTGGAGCGATGTTTGGCAACAGGGAACACTTCTACCAGTCTACGCACGCTTTCATTTACACTCCTCATCAATCTAAAGTTATGTGCTCGGAAAATCCTCTTTTTCTAAATTTATCTTCTTTTCATGTTCGTGTTCGCGAACCAAATTGTTGTGCCAAGCCGGTGGCTCTAGTCTTCCTCGACAAGATGTTGTTGTGGTCTACCCGGCAGGGGTATCTAAATACTGCACATCGCATCGTTACAGTGATGGGATCTACCCGGCGGTATTGTCTGCAGGGGTGTGTAAATACTGCAACCCTCGAAGGTGACACGAACAGTGTTTTCACGCGTGTTGCTGTCACCATCTGTAAACACATCAACAAGTGGAGGGGAGATATCAACCATTGTAGGAAATCTGGCCACTTTGTATAACACGAACATAATATTTTACGCTCTAATCATATTAATATAATTGAGAGTTTTGACTCTTTATCAAATTTTAAAATTATTTGGGCCTGCATCAGTTTCATTACTATCACGACTGCTAATTTGAGGGACCACTGTAAATGAAGGATTAATTAATAACATCTAAAACATTTACTTGTAGATTAGGAAATCATAATATGAAGAAAAAACATCTTCAGCGCACATGGTCGGGAACTAAATCCCGTACTATCGTGTCGTATCCACTCCACTATTTGTGTGACTGGTCTGCTCAGCTCAACTGCTCGAAGCGCGCTAGTGAGATTACATATGGGTCTAATGTCGAATGATTGGACCGGAGAGATGGACATACAACTCAATAACCGGCTCTCGGCCTAAACTATATCCGCCAAAAACTTATTAACTCAACCTAGGACAGCCCTCCTCTCCCTATACATACACTTTGTCAAGGTGTAATGCTTTCCTTTTATTCCGAGTCCTACCACCCGTCTGGGCTGTAGGCCTACTCATTTCTCTAACGGGCCAAGGATGAGGAAGGTAATATTCAGAGTTACAGGCTACGTGGAGGAGTAGTAGTGAAACACAGAGCAATCTCCGTCACGATGATCCTGGCCTGGAATTGAACTCGGACCGCTTATTCGGCGGTAAACACAAGATGGAAACAGCACCTTTGTTCACACACACACACACACACATACATGTGTGGGTGAAGACTTCAGAAGCCTAATTGTCGCCTCTCCAACTAGGTTAAAACGTCCCTTTTACTCCTAACAATTATTCACTGCAGAGAAATATTTTAGTGTAATCTGCTGACTTGTAGTACATTTGTGATGCGTTACATTTTGTTGCATTTGCATATTTTAATTCAGGCCCGGCGGGAGATTTAAACTTATTAAGAGCACAGCAAAAGCTGTTTTGACAATTTTCTAAAACGTTAGTTCTTTTGTAATTTTATTTGTTACATTATTAAGAAACATCCTCTCAGTTCTATTGAAGGAAATTAATCTCACACTTTAGGGAGGACTTATCGGTTTACCTACGTTAGAAACGGCCGGATGTCCACAACGGTGGAAAGAGGGGGTGGGTGGGTGGGTATCTCTGACGGTAACCCTTGAATGACGGCCAAGTCTTGGGCATTCGCCATTTATCACAGCAACGCTTTCCCGACATTAAGGCCCGGTGCACACATCACTTTTATTAACGTGCGGTTCCGGAATTATAGTTTGGGATACTTAGAAATAGCTGGAGCAGTGTGCACATACCTCCGGTGACGTTAACCGTACGTCCATCTTGCGTGCATATTGACCCGCTGTTCCCCGCACTATTTTCTAATTTTATTAATGGTATTGTATACAAATTAAGCCAAAATTACACTTTTCCTCCGATACACATCCATCTGTGATGGCGGCAGAATGAGTACTGTGCGTGTATTGATTTGTCCAGTCCCGGGCCTAAATCCTTAGTGTGGCAGATTTATTTGCACACACAAGATGTGAAGTTGACTGTTTGGGAGGAAGACTGAGGGAACACTCCGGCCTCTCAAAACGCTGTGTTCGAGGGGTGGGAAAAGCTGGTTGGCTTAGGCAAACGTTCTACTTTCTTATTCTTAATAAACTATGCACAACTCTTTTAATACACTTACTCTCTAACAATAGAAACTCTAAAGCTCATTTCCGCACTTAACAAAAGGACGCCACTTATCCCTATCCTGAGCTAGATAGGTCAACTATAATGCTATCCTACCATCTACGTCTAGGTTTTCCTGATGGTCTCGTCCCATTGAGTTTGCCAGTCAAGACTCTGAACGCGTTTCTAGAATCGCTCATTTACGCTGCATTTCCTGCCTACCGTGATCTACGATACTTGGTTGTCCTAACAACATATTGTGATGAGTACATAGCTACATAATTGTGAATTATACTTTTCCTTTGAATACAAAAATCATTGTATTTAATTAGGTCGCATCAACATCATACACTGCAAACAACAAATGTGGAAATTAGGGTGGTTATAGACAAGGAAAACCTGGAAAAATCCGGGAATTTTATAATTTTAGTTCTATATCCACTATATTTATTGATGATTAAAATAGTAGGAGTACCGGTTATATATTGTAGGAGGGCTATGTTCGAGATCATGATAGGATTAAGGGCTCGCTCAAAAATGCGCTATAGGCCTAGGTGAAGTACTTAATTATTGAAAGCCCCTCATATAGGGTTAAATATTTGTTTTCAATGCAACAATCATTACGTTGAAAGTCTTATGTTCACCTTAAGCCAGAGCGGCGGTCTCTCTCTTTGGAACGTAAATACCAACATTTGTGCACGATGTAAAGTATCTCCTGAAGCACACATGCTCATGGTACACAATATCTGGTACACAATATCTCCTGAAGCACACATGCTCATGGTACCCAATATCTCCTGAAGCAACACGAGCCCATGCATGATAGCATGATACACTATAGCCATAGAAAAACGCGATAGCTGTACAATAGAACCATATAATCACGTGATCAAGATTCAGCATGTAACACTATAATGCTAGAAAGTAGAAACACGTGTCCATGACACGAAGCAAAACATGCAATTGATGCATTACTTCCTCAAGATCAAAACTTGCAATTGATGCATTACTTCTTCAGAAACAAAACGTGCATTTGATGCGTCACTTCTTCAGAAACAAAACGTGCTATTGATGCATTACTTCTTCAGAAACAAAAACGTGCAATTGATGCATTACTTCTTCAGAAGCAAAACGTACCAGTGAAGCATGCTCGTCTCAGAAGCAACACGTGCAAAAACTTGCAAGTAATGCATAGTAGGCTAGTTATATCTGGATTTCTTACAAATTGACATTTTGAGAACCTTTTAGGAAATACAGACTTTTTTGTGGTCCATATTGATCAGATTTAAATAAATTATTTGTGTTATTTAATGGGTATTGTTATCAAAAGTAAAAGCTGTATATTACAAGACTAGACGTAATAATACGTGAAAATATTCATAGTAAATTTCTTTCTAGAAGTCTGATATGTTCATTCATGAGCAAATTGGTTTTATTTAAATTCAATACCAGACTGGTCTGCACTATTGTCCATGTGACTAAAATTACCATTACCAATATTTAATAGCGGACTTCAGTAATCCTTAACCTCCTTTATATTGACCTGGTGATGGAGCTATGAAGTGGACTCTCTCAAGACATGCCCTCCTTTATATTGACCTGTTGGTGGAGCTATGAAGTGGACTCTTGTAAGACATGCCCTCCTTGCCTCCTTTATATTGACCTGATGATGGAGCTATGAAGTGGACTCTTACAAGACATGCCCTCCTTGCCTCCTTTATATTGACCTGGTGATGGAGCTATGAAGTGGACTCTTACAAGACATGCCCTCCTTGCCTCCTTTATATTGACCTGGTGATGAAGCTATGAAGTGGACTCTTGTAAGACATGCCCTCCTTGCCTCCTTTATATTAACCTGGTGATGGAGCTATGAAGTGGACTCTTGTAAGACATGCCCTCCTTGCCTCCTTTATATTGACCTGGTGATGGAGCTATGAAGTGGACTCTTACAAGACATGCCCTCCTTTCCTCCTTTATATTGACCTGGTGATGGAGCTATGAAGTGGACTCTTGTAAGACATGCCCTCCTTTCCTCCTTTATATTGACCTGGTGATGGAGCTATGAAGTGGACTCTTGTAAGACATGCCCTCTTTGCCTCCTTTAAATTGACCTGGTGATGGAGCTATGAAGTGGACTCTTGTAAGACATGCCCTCCTTTATATTGACCTGGTGATGAAGCTATGAAGTGGACTCTTG
Source organism: Timema douglasi (assembly GCA_901482245.1). Taxonomy (NCBI): domain Eukaryota; kingdom Metazoa; phylum Arthropoda; class Insecta; order Phasmatodea; family Timematidae; genus Timema; species Timema douglasi. The sequence continues at coordinate 15,375 of CABEEJ010008808.1, forward strand.
TAAGACATGCCCTCCTTGCCTCCTTTATATTGACCTGGTGATGAAGCTATGAAGTGGACTCTTGTAAGACATGCCCTCCTTGCCTCATTACATTGACCTGGTGGTGGAGATCTGAACCATTCTCTCGGCCAAAGTTGTGGTGGAGATATCTGACATGTAACATATGAAAATAATAAACCTAGCCGGTGTGGGATGAAATAGCTCCCACACATGCCGCAGTGCGTGATGTGTGTTTAATTAGTGCGATGCCAAGAATGTCCAGGGCAGCGGTTCGATCCCAACCACTGACTGGCTTCTAGCTTGCACGTCATTAATTACGCTTATGGGACAACGTTGCGGCAATAACATGGTTAATTTGATACAATGGTTTATTGCGTTTACATTTATAGTACTTGTGGAGGCGGCCTTCACATGAAACAAGCTGATCGAAGAAATAGTTGATATTTTACAGTCTCGTACTACCCGTCCGCGCTATGCGCGTTTATTTAGTCTAAAGGGTCAGGAATAAGTAATCTAGAATTAAGAGGAATGATATCAGAGTGAAGTGAGAGTCTGAAACTAATTACGATACACCCTGATTTGATTAAAACATTGACCTTGCGAGTCACCGGACGCCAACTTACATAACCAATTTATGTACCATTTATCAACTAAATTACATATATTTTCTCGTTTTTTACGTTATCGCTATCTTACAGTTAAAGTATTGCGACCGTAAAAAAATCTAACCTAAAATGTTGATGGATGTCGACGTCTTATGATCCCCCGAACCCTATAAAGTGGTCTTTGCAACGCCGTCTGTTTGTGTGGCTGTTTAAACTTAAAATTAAGAGTAGTTTAGTAAACTGCGAAAAGAGAAAAAATCTATTTTCTCAAAATCGGCTCTAACGATTTTGATTAAAATTAGTATCTAGGCGTTGATTAAGATTATAAATAAAACCGGATATTTTCATTTTCCCATGAACACGTTTTTAGGTTACTTTACAGAAGCGGAAACTAACTACCTTATCTCCACAACTATTTGAAATACTAAATAACTTTTCATTGCAAAATTGTAGTACTATTAAAAATAAAAACTTTTATATGAAATATATTTTTATAAAACCAACAGTTTCTGAGATATTGGCAAATATTGAGCTTTAGTTGTAAACATATACTACTTAAGTTTTAACGCTATAATTCACCAATGCCATAGAATAATTAAATATAAGTAACTCTAAAGGCTTATGTTGTTTTTCCTTAACCCTCTTAGGAGAAATGTTTGTGCAATGATCTATATACATTTTAGACTCAATAGTAAATATTTACATTTTTTAATTGGTTAAAGTTTATAAATGAATAATTTAATAGCAATGCGATGGCATGAAGATTTGCAACACCTAATAAAATGTCGAAAATATTTAACTGGGAGTTGAAATTTTAATACGAAGTGTTGACTCTTGTGGACCCAATATGGATCTTTTTTATAGGTCCAAACATAAAAATAAAATTTATAACCGGGACTAAAAAAAGGGTTTTACATAAGTATAGTGCAATTTATGCTTGGGTTTGCTAGTATGTATTATTTCGTTTCACATATATTACGAGTTTTGGGTAAACATCTCAATTTTTATCAATAGAGCGAGAAAGTCCGTGCGGAGTTCCGTACCATTTATATTTAAAATAAAATAATTGCTGAATTTTAAACTATACTTAACTTATACTATGATAAGAACACAATTTTAAAATAAATTAGATAAAATGATTAGGATTCGCCCGGGTAAAGGATTTAAAACCATTAATAGAACAAACCAATTCACCCAGTTAACATCTTATTCAAGCCATCCAAGTTAAGACTAACCTGTATGTATTTCCGAACCCAGGCTGCCACCGTGGTTCGGATTCCACGTTAAACTGTAGGTCCTCCATTTCATCTCACAATCACTCTACCATTACACATTAGCGTAAGTGCGATATAACCCGAACGGGTAGTAAGACGCGGTGCTAATAATAATAATAATATTTCCTAACTCCCTCGCCAACATAGGGCCAGTTTCACAGTCAGGCTTAGTACGCCTCAAGTGTGACGCTACCCTAAATACAGGTCGAAATCTACCTATACCAGAACGGACCGGGCCAGTTTAATATGTGACCCTGGCCCATTACATTCTAGTTTAGGTAGGTGTCGTCTTGTATTTAGGGTAGCGTCACACTTGAGGCGTACTAAGCCTGACTGTGAAACTGGCCCGAAGGCAAATTTAGATCAACAGTCGTAATTAACATATACTGCCTAAAAGGCCAGAATATTAAAAAAAACTCTGATACCGGCTTAAACACCAAATATCCATTATACTTATTATAAATTTAACTATTTAATCTATGATAACGGATCCATCTTTTAAGTAATCGCACTCACATTCAGCCTATGAGAGGATGCTAAACCACGCTGTAAAATAAACATATTGAAACATTTGCTCCCGGTCGAGAATCAACAAGCTTTCTGGGGCAAGGAGGCTAGGCTATATTCATACTTGTGGGGGCCTTAATAGCTAGATCTTTTTAAAACTGATTTAATTCGTCAGGTAATTTCTGGCTAGTTGAGGCAATAATTCTGCCTGCACTCGTCTGGTACTAGCGGGAAGTCTCGAATGTTCAGTCTAATCTACTGTGCCAGTAGGTTTCTAGCGGAAAGTCTCGAATGTTCAGTCTATAATCTACTGTGCCAGTAGGTTTCTAGCGGAAAGTCTCGAATGTTCAGTCTAATCTACTGTGCCAGTAGGTTTCTAGCGGGAAGTCTCGAATGTTCAGTCTATAATCTACTGTGCCAGTAGGTTTTTAGCGGGAAGTCTCGCACAGTATGTGCCAGTTCATTTTACTGCATTTACTATGATGAAATCATAAATACTGTGGCTTAGAAGATCTAGATGGATATATATTTGTTTAACATAGTGTCATACTACCCATTCGGGTTATACGCCTATATATTAATTACTCTAATGGTCTGGGTATTAGGAAGTTTTAATTGAGATGAAGTGCATCCGCTTTTGCGTGAACAGAGAGTAGAAAACCTAATAGGAAAAAGCACCCTCAGTGCACCCGACCTGGATCGAACCCCGACCTCCTCGTCTTTGGCAGTCTAGCCTCGTCCAACACGAGATTAGCGCGTTATACCACGCGACCACCGAAGTGGGTTATATTGTTCACTTCTGGAATGAAAATGAAATTCATACAATATATTTAATATCTTGTTTTTTAGGTCATGCAACAGCTCAAGATATTTTAATGAACTTTCTATTGGCACTAAAAGAAGGGGGTTTGGATCTTGTATGGGCCATATTTACATTTAATGTAAACCTCTTTTTAATCACATGCTTCAATCGATAACCACTGGGAAAACGCTGTATTCTTGTTCACGGATTACATGCCTCTAAATAGACGATTTTTTTAAACAACACAATACCCGGCATTTTTAACATTTAAATCCAATTAATACGACGTATTAAATATTAAATAAACATGCAAACAATAACTGTATATATTTAGACCCGCTTCGGTGGTTACATGGTCTAACGTGCTACTCTCGCAGTAGAATAGACTGCCGATGACGGGAGATCGGGGTTCTAATCTCGGGTGTGCTGAGGGTGTTCCAAAATGGTGTTTCACTCTCCCGCCACGCAAATGCGGGTACACTTCCTCTAAATATAACTTTCCCAAGCTGCAACCCATTAGCGTGATTTGGAAGCACACGCACGCGGTTTCATTTATTGCGTTTTATATGTCAATCCACTATTTAAATGTATATTTAAAATTATTAAATTTTGGTTATAGAAATAACCGTTTTGGTGTGTTTATTTTAAAATAGTCTTTGTAGTTTTCTTAAACAATGATTAAATACAAGAGCTCGTAGAATGCTGCCTTTACTAAAAAACAAATATGTTGCACCGACGAAACTATTTAAACTGTTGGTTGCTGACGTGCAGAGACTGTGTTAACTACTGGTAATTCATGCGCCCGTGTTTACCAAATCTAAACTTAATATTTTTACACAGATATTTGATATGGTTTTTTCTCTCGGTTATTATAAAACATTTATTTATGTCATACATTTTTGTGGCTAGTTATAAAAAGATAAAACTGTTACTACAATAATATTTTCCAATGTATTAGTTCATGCTCTGTTGTTGCCGCAACAAAACCATAGTTTTATTAATATATTTTGTTCTTTCGGTAAGTTTATATAAAGCCAATATGGTAAGCCTTAGTGGAGCATTATTAGAAGTGCTTATTAACAATTTTGATTGTTGATTACTATGAAAATAATAACTATTCCACATAGGTTAGTTTCAACCAATGGTAGGTGACCTGGTGGTCTAGGGGTAAGGTGTTGGACTTCGATGCTGGGGGTCCCGGGTTCAATCCTCTGTCCCGGCACAGATTTATCTGATTACCAAACCATTCCTTCACCTCTGACAAGACATCTTGTGAATGTGGGGAATGCCAGGCCTCCACCGTGGTTCGGATTCCACGTTAAACTGTAGGTCCTCCATTTCATCTCACAATCACCCTACCATTACACATTAGCGTAAGTGCGTATAACCCGAANTCACAATCACCCTACCATTACACATTAGCGTAAGTGCGTATAACCCGAACGGGTAGTAAGACGCGGTGCTAATAATAATAATTCAACCAATGTTAGCAGTAAAAATCCTCTGCTAGCTGCCGGTTACCGCCACTCCAATGGCGAATGTGCTCTACACTCTACCGTGGACGGGGATAGACTGTGCATGTGTGAGTCATATTTCGGCCACGAGGGGCGTGGTTGTCTGGCTCCGTGCCAGCCGAGATTACTGTACCTTTTGTAAGCTCGGGGTAATAATTTTAAATGTTGTCAAGACTGTGTGCTCTCTAAAAGTTGTGTATAAACATTGCGTTGATGTCTTGGAAAACGGAGCAAGAAGAATAAGAGCCGTGGCACACACACTTTACTCGCGATGTTTGCACAGTTTGGTGTGTTGGGTTGTCATTACAAGAGGCTACTTTTGGGCGTGCGAGGCCAGTCGACTGAATTCTGCACCATTACCTTATTTTTTAATTCCACCTTCACACTTTAATATTGTCTCCTGAAGGATTGCTTACAGGGTTGAAACACACTTGAAAAACAGAAAATTAGACTTATATAGCAAATGCAAATAATCCTTGCCCTCTATGTACCAGTAACGTGCATATTACGGGACCAAAGATTTTTTAAATTATTGAAATAGCTAAAGAGTACAAGATTGAGCGGTTAGCCCTGCTACGTCAAAAAATACTTTGTACCACAAGTATTATTACAGTAGAATGTGCATACGAAACAGTCTAATAAAAATGCTAGTTTTTAATATTTGATAGACATGAAAGGTGGCAGTTTGTCTTGAGGAATTACGATATCACCCTATCTTTTATAAGCTACGCCATAATGCAAACTTGCCCGGTAAGCTGGTTACCTTTCAGGCTAAACCGACTGTACATTAATATATTTCCCGGTTTCGGCAAGGGGACACGAAGGTAGTCCACATATGTAACACACGTTTATCAGGTGGTCAGGTTTGAAAATATTCTATTTATTTAGTTTTCACGAGTATGACTGCACTTGTTAGCGTCTTCATGACCATAATACACTTTCGAATAAATTGAAAAATGTTACCTTAACACGGAAATCGAACCCGAGACCTTTTCTGTGTCCAGGTGTCATTTTTCAAATTATTCGATTATAATCTAGAAACGGCTCATGTTTATATTTATAATAAATCATCCCCAAACTTCGCCTTTTATATACTTAATTGTATGGCATTGCTTTCTTCCATAATAATAAACCTCGTTTAACTGTATCTTGTCAAAGTGATTTATAATGTTTGCTTTTACTGAGCCTTGCTAATACCAAGTGTATATAGTTCAGAAGGAAATTATATTTATATCATGTTGCATATAAAGTATTGCCTTCCACAAGATGTATTATCAAACTAACAACGAATTCTTGTTTAAAAAAAAATCCACAATATAACTCCAATTATCCGGACTAATTGAGGATCTGGCTGATCCGGATATTCGGAAATCAGGTTATTTGGATGTAGCTAAGGTATAATTAACGAAAAACGATGTCTGACAAAGTAAAAACCCAATTTTTATTGCTAAAAACTAAGCAAACATAGGTAATATACTATTAAAATTACGTTAACGTATGTAAATACAGTAAAAACAAAAACATAAAATACAATATTAATTGTAGCCAAATTTATTTGAGTAATTCTGTACAATGTAGTACGTACTATATTTTACTTGAAACATCTCGAATAGCGTACGTGGCTTTGAGGAAGTAACTCGTTTCAGTGCCGCAAGATCCCGCAAGCGCTTGACAGCAAGCAGTTGAACACCTCCGCATTCGGGTTGCCATTCCATACACTTTATTTGCCCAGGCCAAACCAAACTAGCCCACTGGGATATCTCCCTGTGTTCTGGTGGTCTAGTCCACCGAGCCCAAACCAAACTAGCCCACTGGGATATCTCCCTGTGTT
>CABEEJ010008809.1:0-11928 GCA_901482245.1 Timema douglasi
TTTGCAATGCCGTCTGTTTGTGTGTGTGTTTAAACTTAAAATTAAGAGTAGTTTAATAAAGGGCGAAAAGAAAAAAAAACTATTTTCTCAAAATCGGCTCTAATGATTTTGATTACAATTCGTATTTTGGCATTAATTAAGATTATAAATAAACTGTCTATTTTCATTTTTCATTGAACATAATCTTTAGGGTACTTTATAGAAGCTGACATTTCCGTATCTCCGCAACTATTTGAGATAATAAATAAATTATCATTGCAAAATTGTAGTACTATTAAAAATAAAAATAAATTAAATAAAACATATTTTTTATAAAACCAACAGTTTCTGAGATATATGCAAATATATTAATACAATTTTGTGAGCTTTAGTTGTAAAGAGATACTACTTAAGTCTTAACGCAATAATTCTCCAATGACATAGAGTAAGTAAATATAAGTAAGTCTCTCAAGAGGTTTATGTTATTTTTCCTTAAACCTCTTAGGAGAAATGTTTGTACAACAATGGTCTATCTACATTTAGACTCAATAGTCAATATTTACATTTTTTTACTGGCCGAAATTTGTAAATGAGAAATTTAGTAGCAATGCAATGACATGAAGATGTACAACACCTAATAAAATGTCGAAAATTTCAACCGGAAGTTGAAATTTTAATACAAAGTGTTGACCTTTGTGGACCCAATATTGATCTTTTTTTATTGTTCCAAACATACAAATGAGAAAATTAATTCTGTAAACATAAAATTATAAAATTTAAAACCGGGACTCAAAAAATGTTTTACGTAAGTATAGTACTATTTGTGCTTGGGTTTGCTAGTGTATATTATTTCGTTTCACATATATTACGAGCTTTGAGTAAATATCTCAATTTTTAAACAATAGAGCGAGATAGTTATTGCGGAGTTCTGATCCATTTATTTAATCACTCAGTTGTCTGAATGAGAAGATAATGTATGCCATGAACTTTGACTCCTCTGCGCCTATTAGCCTACTTCTGAAGTGAATATTTGTAAATAAATATTATATCTACCAGAGTACAAGAGTTTATTTGTTAAAGTCTTTTAATTTAATTTTACATTTGTAAAGTTATTCGTGTGCATTTATTACGATTTTTCGTTCATATTTTTAGGTAATTTTTGAAAATTTGAATTCATTTTATAGGTAATTTTCTGACCATTTTTAGGCAATCAAAATCCAGTCTTTGATGATAATATTGCTCGTGAGGTGCAACTTGGAGTAGAAATATTAACAAAACCTGTGATGGCCCGTAAATCTGCCCCGGCCAAATATTGACTATCGTTGTTGAACCAACAAGCCCGCCTTGTTCAACTATCGTTTCCTCGACCAACAACGGCTCAACTCCGGATCAAGTTTGGATGGAGCAAATAACGGCGCGTGCCATCATACACGAACAAACTTTTATAAATTAAAAATGTCCGCAAGAAAACTTTTTTAAATAGTTTCTATCCAAGGGTTTTTTTCATAAAAATAATAATAAATCAACTCCCAGAAGCTTTCTGAATAACCTCCAAGGAAAATGGGACTAAATAACTTATTATTATTAGCATCTCGTCTTACTACCCGTTCGGGTTATACGCACTTACGCTAATGTGTAGTGGTAGGGTGATTGTGAGATGAAAATGGAGGACCTACAGTTTAACGTGGAATCCGAACCACGGTGGAGGCCTGGCATTCCCCACATATCACAGGATGTCTTGTCAGAGGTGAAGGAAGGGTTTGGTAACTAGATAAATCTGTGCCGGGCTAAATAACTTAACTTTCCTTAACTTTGAATGCAAACCTATATCTTTATAAGAACATTATTTTCAATCAAAATAGTATTATAGTCTAGATTGTTGTGTGCCCCTCGTCTTACGACATATCCGGACTATCCGCTAGTTTACACTAACGAGATTGTTAAGGTACACTTTCAAGGTAGTGTATCCGCATTTTCCTAGAAATAGGGTCGGAAAACCACTTTGGAAAAACTACCGTCAGTTCATTCGGATGGGATTCGAACCTTGAACTGAACGTCACCTGCAATCCAGTATATTTAGAGTCAAACGTCTCAAACCACGTAGTCATTGGTGCGAATGCAACACCATATTATTTAAATTGAAATCTTTTATTTATGTCGCAATCAGCCAAAATAATAATTCTAAGCTTTACAATATTTTATTATTTTCTCACAAAACTATATAAGTTTGTACAGTTCTTATTTGTGTTCGTTTAAGGTTTGTAGTTAAACGTCAAAGTTTTAACTATAAATGACTTTATATAATTTTGAATATCTACACTAATAATATTATAAAGAGGAAAGATTTGATTTTTTGTTGTTTTTTTGTTTGTAATGGATGAACTCAAAAACTACTAGACCGATTTTAAAAATTATTTCACCAATATAAAGCTACATTATCAGCGAGTAATATAGTCTATATTTTATTTTGAAAATAATGCGGGGGAAGGGGGAAAGGTATAGTAAAATTATAAAGCTATGTATATAAATTTGAAAAAATAAATACACTAAGTAATTATTGAGCAAGCACTTTATTAAAATAAGTTAGTAATAACATAGGCCCTATGTTATTACTATGTCAAACTTTACCTAGGACAGCATCCCAACACCAAACAAGCAACCTTGAAAACAAGTGGACAAATTCAAACTAAAATATCAAATGAGCTGCATCGGTGGGCATGCGGTATAAAACGTCAATCTTGTATAAACAGGTTTGCTTGTTACGGCGTGGTTGAGGTTTGAATCACAGATTTACTGTATGTACAGATGTTTTTCCTAAATGACTTACATTTGTTTTATACGCAAATTCGGGTACATTTACTTTAAATTCTCCCTTACTCAGCTCTACTATTAGTGTTAATATGCGGATTGACCAGACGTGATGCACAGAAAGTAAATAAAGGTAATATTATAGTCCCTTGTGGGGTCAAACCGGGGTAATGTAGATCTGTAGTCGAAATTTAAACTTTGCTCCAAGGAAGAGTGGAAATTTTAGTTCGTGTTTCATTGAAAAATTACTTTAAAAAGTCAATACGGTCAATTCTACATATCCGGTTCTTCGTCGACTTTCCTATGTTTGACACTGTGTTGGTAAATTCTGCTCTGTTCGATTGTTTTAATGTTGATTTCATGCCACCATTATAAGAGTGCTAAGTAAATTCTTTCCCATTATTATAAGTGTGTCGTGTAAATTCCGTTCCATCATTATAAGGTTGCGATGTAAATCTCGTCCCATCATTATAAGAGTGCTATGTAAATTCCATTCCATCTTTATAAAGATGATATGTAAATTCCGTTCCATCATTATAAGGGTTTTATGTAAATACCATCCCCCCCTTATTCTCACTAAATTAGATAATGGATATAATAAATTATAGCAAGTGAAATATAATAATGAAAACAATGTTACATTTTAAACCTTTATTTCAACTTGACAACATTTCACGATTCTAGTATGGAGGTCAAAACTTAAAATATAATCATTTCAAAAACGTAGTGCAGAAACAATGTTTTTTTTTGTCTTGACACAATTCAATGTCCCCTTAAAACTTTTTAATAATCACCGAGCAATTTACACAGGTAAAAATTTACACTTATTTGACAAAATCAAACAACGATATATCACTACAAATTATACTCAGTCATTTTGTCAGCCATGAATTTCTATTTTTACATGGTTGCCTTTGATTTATTTGGAGGTTTGCTTTATAGATAAAAGTACGTTTCACTTGGTACGTCTTTCAACCCTTTCACATGTTTAGATATAATATAGGTATAGGTAGGTATAGGTACAGTAGCCCTATGGCTTCTTTGGTGCTGACTGACAGCTCACAGCTGACTTCTGACAGTCAACATTTAGGTATATACCTAAATTTTGACCGTCAGAAGTGACAGCTGTTAAACACATGTTTTTGCAAATCATATGGTTCGGTGTAGGGATACATAATTTGGTCAGGTAGCTTTTCAAAGCTGTAAGTCAGCACCAAAGAAGTCATGGGGCTAGTTTATGTACGTGCAAGCTTATTCAGTTCTAAGTGAAACATTTCACAAGAACTCATTGTTGTGTGGTTTGTGGTTGATGAAAACTAAGTCCAGATGTCTGGAGACAACATCTCATCTGCATATTGGGAAAATAGGAACATTTTCTTTACCAACGAAGTTATTACACGTACTAAAAACTATGGAGTTACTTTAAAATATGATTGAACGTTTTTAAAAATAAATTTAATATGGGATAAAATTTATATCACCTTTGTTAAATACGGGGATGAATTTACAGGACGGAATTTACGTAAACCTGTTTGACGCAGCACAAGGCATTAGTGTATTATATCTGATCTGATTCTGTGGTTTAGACATGGCATAAGGAATTAGTGTATTATATATGATTTGATTCTGTAGTTTAGACATGGCATAAGGCACTAGTTTATCATGTCTGATTTGATTCTGTAGTGTAGACATGGCACAAGGCATTAGTGTATTAGATCTTACATGATTATGTAGTGTAGACACGCTACAAGGTATACCTTGATTTTCTTATGAATGGACATTTGCCACACGTTTTAGAAGAAAAAAAAGTGATCAACCTTGATCACATTAGTAAAATATACCCGTCTCAGTGGCGTAGTTGGCTAACGCGCTAGTCGTGTTGAGCTCGACTGCTAAGGATGGGAAGATCGAGGTTCGAATCTCGGTCGGGTGAACTAGGGGTGGTTTTTCCTAAATGGCTTTCCACTCTCCCTCCACACAAATGCGGGTTCACTTCCTCTAATTTCCCCTTCCCAATTCCTTCTCCATTAGCGTAATTAGTACTTAAAGCGTATAAACCGAACGGGTAGTAAGACGCGGTGCTAAATATTATTGTTATTACTAATTGGTCAGTGTAATTTTATTGTTTTTAATAATATATGTCTCGTTTCTTTCTTTCACAGACAATATTTATGTGCTCGTAACCTCGGTTCATGAACCCCTGGTTGGGTCAGCGTTTATTATAGGTCATTTTTTGGTCATTTTTGTAATCTTGGTTTTTCCTTTTAGCACCACGTCCTACCACCCATTCAGGCTATGCTTTTATGTACTAGTTACGCTAATGAGCTAGGAATGAGGAGTGTTTTATTTAAAGGAAGTGTACCTGAATTTGCGTGGAGAGGATGGGAGTAATTTAAGAAAAAACCACCCCTCAGTACACCCGACCTGGGTCGAACCAAGATCTCCCCACCATGGGTAGTCTAATCTATTGTGATAGTAGCACTTTAGGTCATGTGGCCATTGAAGCTGGTGATTTTTAGTTCAAATTATCTAAGCTTGCGTCATCTTTAGGTCGTGTTTAAGCATTGTTGGGGCATTTTTTGGGCATTTTTGAATAGGTTTTGGACATTTATATTGAATGATTATATTTTTTAAATTAATATTGATATTTTATAAATGTATAAATACTCAGACATCATTTTTTAACCACACGGTTGTCTGAATGAGAAGATCATGAAGGCCATGAATTTATATCCCTTTTACTTGTATTGGTTGTAAAATACACATTACTGATGAGACTGCAACTAGACTGGAGAGGGTTGCGTTGTAAGGGGGTAGCTTTTACTCATGACGCACATATCTGTAAAGCAATGTTATAAATGAGAGTTTTTTTCCACTTTATATGTATTTTTTTAATGTTTCCATTTGCAAAGTGCGTGTTTTATTTATTCGTGCAAAGATTTATCTGATTACCAAAACCCTTCCTTCACCTCTGACAAGACATCTTGTGAATGTGGGAAATGCCAGGCCTCCACCGTGGTTCGGATTCCACGTTAAACTGTAGGTCCTCCATTTCCTCTCACAATCACCCTACCATTACACATTAGCGTAAGTGCGTATAACCCGAACGGGTAGTAAGACGCGGTGCTAATAATAATAATAATAATAATATTTATTCGTGTGCATTAAGAGCTATTGTTTAAAGTTTTAGTTACGTTTGTAAATTAGAAGTAATTTTTTATAGTTTGTATATATATATATATATTTTAAATGTAATTATTTGGTAAATTTGAGGTAGTCAGAGTTGCAGCCCTGCTGATAGGAGAATGTGAGGCTATTGACAGCTCTGGGTATCGTACGGACACAGAGGAAGTAGCTTATTAGCACCCAGACGAGGCTCCTCAACACGCATCACGTGTCACGCCCGAGGAGCAACTCTTGGTTCTCATTATACGCCTTTTTTTGTTTGGTTTTTGCACCCCGTACAGATCATATACATTATATATATACTTTCTAGACTGGCTAAGTATATCAGCACAAGACTTACAAGCTAACTTAGGTGTAGAACAGACACAACAACCAGCCCCACATTGTGAGTGGGAAACCCACATTACACTAATGACCATTCCGGGAATTGAACCCAGGAACCCTACCTCAGTAGGCGCTCTCGCTACTGACTGAGCTAACGGGGTAGTGCGTAGTGTATCATTTGAAATAACCCGCTCCGGTGACCGAATGGTCCAAGGCGTCATTCTCGCAATACACTGAAATTCCGATGACGGAGAGGTCGGGGCTCGAATCTTGGTTGGGTGTACTGAGGAATGTTTTTTCCTGAATGGTTTACCATTCTCCCTTCTAAAAAATGCGATGACACGTCATTTAAATTCAACTTTACTCATCCCTAACACATTAAAGTGATTAGTACGAATGCGTACGACCTGAATGGGTTGTAAGCCACGGTGACAAAAAAATAGATGAAGAGTACCCGCATCTGCATGAAATTAAAGTGGTAATCAATTTTTTTTAAACCCTCTCAGTACACAAAGTTGAGAGTTTAGCTTTGGTCTCGCTGTCACTCTGTGCCACACAATACGAGACTAGTGCCTTTGTCCGCGTGCCAGACACACCAAATAGCTCCACTTGCGTTAACATATATTGCCTAAAGTCGGCCTCGGTGGTCTCGGGGGAAATTCCCACCTCATGACCCGGCATCGTGGGTTCAAACCCAGCAGGGGTTGACGGCTTTATCTGGAGCGTTAAAAATCCGTAGCACAACTTCCTTCGGAGGGAAAGTAAAGCCGTCGGTCCCGTGTCGATTGTGGTATCTAAAATATACCTGGAATGTATAAGAAAATACCTTTACTGGCATTGGTAGACACCCGCTACAGTGTCCGCGTGGTCCAGCACGCTACTCTCGTGTTAGACTAGACTGCTGAAGACGGGGAGATCGAGGTTCGATCCCTGTTCGGGTACACTAAGGGTGGTTTTTATTAAATGGTTTTCCACTCTCCCTCTACGCTATTGTGGGCGCATTTTTTCTCAATTAAGACTTCTTAAACCCTACCCCATTAGCGTAACTAGTACACAGGCGTACAGCCCGAATGGGTAGTAAGACGTGGTGCTTAGAAAATAAAATTGCTAGGTCCTTTCGCTCTCGCTAATAAAAAATCTGGTGTGCTGGTATAATCAGTCGGTTCAGAAAGAGCACATTAAATAAAAAAACAGCAACTCACTTGTTGCAGTTGTGTTGCGTAACATCCTGTATGTTTCTAGGTGTCCCAGTAGCCATATAATTAGCAGAACACTAGTTTGGAATGTACACACGCAGGTAATCTCATTGGAGGTGGTAAATAAGGAGAATGTCGTGTCTCTTAATGAAATGTACGATTATAACCGGTGTTTTATAGAGGTGGGGTGATGCAGCACTTGCGTGAGACTATACCCCGTGTTCAACAGCTGTGACGGAGACAAAAACATCACGACACAGTCACTTTGATTAAAAAGAGATTTTGGAAGGTTTTTAAAAAACAACACAACTCGTTATTACACATTGTTTAGTTCCAGTTAGTACTAGCACAGTTAGCACAGTTCCAGTGGTACTATCGGCCACTAAGTCAGGGGTGGCCAACCTTTTCAAGCTGGGACCAATTAGTTTCTACAGTAGCCCCATGGCTTCTTTGGTGCTGACTGACAGCTGACGGCTTTGAAAAGCTACCAGACCAAATTTTGTATCCCTACGCTGAACCATATGATCTACAAAACATGTGTTTAGCAGCTGTCAGGAGTCAGCTGTGAGCTGTCAGTCAGCACCAAAGAAGCCATGGGGCTACTGTAGAAATAATTTGATGGGCCACTATAACCGATCCCCCTTACCCCGACCTTGCCAAATAATTCATTTGATATCGGGCTAGGAAAATAATATTCATTGCTTTTTTGTTTATTAAAAATTTTGACTAACAAGGTTATAAACTAAAATGCAAGGTTATTTTAAAGTATTTTCTAAAATAATAAAACCTTTGTAAATGTAAAACCAGTCTTTTACTAAGATATATAATCACTCACATGATTTTATAACCATAGTGGAAGAAAATAACGTAAATTCTGTAAACAAAAACTATTTCTTCACTAGAAACTAAAATAAAGTTAAAGTAAACTTTAAATATATATGCAATAGTAATGTGATTTTTGAACCTGATTTTTATTAAACATTTTCTAAATACTCGGCTTAATTTTCGATGTACTGTTCATAAAATAATCATATTAACAATTTGTCATAGTTGAATGAAATTTACTTTTTATAACATTCATGAAAGAAAATGTTTGTTCACATATATTTATGAAGCCGAATATACACACAAACCTTAAAACAAGATTGTGAAATTCATGAAATGTTCTTTTGATCGTACGTATTTCCAAAATTTAATCGAATTACGAACACTGGCTGGTCTACTAAGTTTTTAAACCTAGTACAAAGTCCGGAGTAGTGTTGGATCTATAATATTTTTTATCTGTAGGGACGAAGAATATGTATGTATATCAGACTCTGGAAGATAAAACGGATTTATGAATAAATACGTTTCTTTTTTTAAGACAAAAAAACGTTTGGAATTACTCTTATAAAGATGTAACTCTTGCTTTATATGATTCAAAGTAAAATTATTGTATTTACTTGCAATGTGCCGAATTGTTTGAAAGATCAAGTTTTCTCTGCTCCAAGTTGTTACGAAATAGTTTTAGCATGAATGTAAAACTCTTGTTAAACATGATTGGAGATACATTAGAGACAGCTGGTGGGCCATTCTAAATGTCTTGTTGGGCCACTCTTTGGCCCATGGTTGCCACCTTCCACTAAGTTAATGATTTACATATTTTTAAAGGTTATATTCTGCAACTTGCAGCTAAGTCAAATGAAATATATAATATACTGAGGATATTCTGTAGGATTTATAACTATAAATAAAATAAAATCTTTTCCCTTCAAGATACACAAATTAATTTGTTCCAAGCCCCTACTTTCTATACACAAGCTCATACATAAAAACTAACTTAACCTTAGACAACACACCTTGCACCAACACCCAACCTAGCATCAGGAAGTAGACCTTCCCAAGACTTGTTGAGGCACTCCTTAATGTATCAGTAAAACAAAAAATTAACTGCAATATAACCCAAGTGATTTGTAGGTCTATTCAGGAGATGAGAAATTAAGAAAATAGAATTATAATTAATTGTAGGTATTTCTACTACTCTCTTACTTTTCATGTCCATATATTTACACCAGTGGTGAAGGGATGACTATAGATCCTTAGAGGAAATGTAACAACATCTGCTTTAAAAAAAGGAGGGGGGTGGTGACATATGAGAAAAACCAACGCCTTTGTTCGCTTGTCCACCGGTGCAATGAAAGAAAGACAAAATTAAAACAATGGATTTTATATAAGTTTTCCTATTACTAAAAATATTAGGTCATTACATTTTTGTTAACGTAGGTAAAAATTAAAATCTCTATAATTCGATAAACCCGTTTCAGGCAATGGTAGGGGATAGCCTTTGACAAGTAGACCTTTAACTAGAAGGTCGAGTGACGCCGGATTTTACAGAAACTTTCTTAATAACATGTTGTGAATGTATTTTACCGCGATAATCAGCGGACATCGATGCAACAATCCACTGGTTTATTTCATAAACTCACGTAATTAGTGTTCAAAATGAATGACGTTATGACTACAAAATGCCAAGCTGCGAGTATCCTTAATAAACATGCTACCTGCTTCGGTGGCCGCATGGTCTAAGGTGTCAATCTCATGTTAGATTATACTGCCGATGTCAGGAAGATAGGCGTTTGAATACCGGTCAGGTGTAATGAGAATTTTAAATGGTTTTCCACTCTCCCTTTACGTAAATGTGGTTACACTTCCTCTAAATTCATATCTTACTCGTTAGCGTAATTCATACATATGCGTAAACCCGAATAGGTAGTAAGATATGGTCTTAAAAAGATCATGTTATTTTAATATTTGACCTCGTAATATATATTTAGACTCGTATCCGACCAGCTGGTGAATTTATGATTAGTTCTCAAGAAAATAGAACATTATTACAATGTGATCATATTAGTTTTCGACAAGGTCTTGAGATTAATTTGTCATCTACATTGACCTAGTTCTGGTACCTACAAATACCAGTTTAGTCAACAGACAGGGTAGCTATCAATGTCTTATAATACAATCAACTCAATTTTTAACTTGGAGGGTAGGGAGAACATTACGTGGGCCCGACTTTTTGAAAACTTAATCTTGGCAAATTTAAACCTGCGTTCACACTATAAGGGAAAATAAAACTTTGATTTTTACCATTTCAACCTGTTTCAAAATGAATAAACTGATGTGATAGTTCTGACCATACTAAACTTGCATGTCATTCTGTTTAAACCAAAGTGTAGCAAGCAGTATTACCTTGCTACACTAGACGAGCTAGTTTCATCGTCAGAATTTGTGCGCCTCAATTGCAGCTCGATACTAAATACAAGACTGTAACCCTCCAGAACTTAAATATCCCCAAAAAGAGAACCATTAACATTTATTGATAATACAAACATTAGAGTTAATAATATACAACTGAACAAAGGAAGAATGTATATTGGAAAGAGACGGACCACAAAGTCTGAGCAAGAGGGTATACCTCAATTTAAATACCCATAATTGCAGCATTAAATGAATCACCTACATTATAATATTCAAGATCAATTCAATAGTTAAATAATGAGAGTTAAAGTTATAAAATAATGCCTATGACAGATTTATAACAAAAGATAATAGATTATAAATGTGCATAACTAAGCTCAATTGACATAATCATT
The DNA here is from genome assembly GCA_901482245.1 of Timema douglasi. Lineage (NCBI taxonomy): Eukaryota > Metazoa > Arthropoda > Insecta > Phasmatodea > Timematidae > Timema > Timema douglasi. The sequence continues at coordinate 11,126 of CABEEJ010008809.1, forward strand.
ATAAAGGAGTAGCTAATTTCCACGCCTGTTATGGCAGTATCACAATTCAATAAGAAATTACTATCCACGTCAAATACGGCAGCATTTAAATAAAAAGAAGATTTTTTAGAAGAAACAAACGCCATCTGGTGACTTCAAGACATAGTAAGTTGTGACAACATTGACTTCAGAAATATGATTTTAAATTTAATTTTTTATTTCGGTAAATAATTACAATTTAATATTTAATCTGAAAGATTAATTTTTAAAAGTTTAACAAAGAATAGCTATAAGTCGAAAGAGAATTTTAATTGCAAGCTTGCTAGCCTGCTTAGTGGTAGCGCTTAGCTTACCCAAGCAGCTGATGGTGGTATAATGAATACTAATACAAGAGTAGCAAGAGCATACGGCATACTCAATGCTCCCTGAAGGGGAGCACGAGAGCAAATTCCATCATGTACCGACCATTTGGTCACACCGCGATGTTGACTGAGCTGTAGTGGAGGGTTGTCGCACTTCGCGAAGGTTTCTGGAACATAAGATCAAAACATATTTGAACTACTATGGGCAATTAAACAATTCAAACCAGATATGGGTTTTAAAGATATGTGTGGAGACATTACTCTATAGGGGGTTGGGTGGGAGCCTCCCAAACCACTGTTTTACACTCCTCGCTTATCCGAGCAGGGTTTTGGGACGTTGGTGGCACCCTCCAGGGTCAATGACGTAATTCCCAAGCTTCTGGATAAGAGGATTGGTGGCACCGGAAAGCCTGTCATAGAAGGCTTGCACAAGCTTCCATAAGTGGCCCCTGATTGGGGGGG
>CABEEJ010008810.1:0-13724 GCA_901482245.1 Timema douglasi
CGTGTCGGCTGGTATTCTCGACAAGGTAGGAACAGCACCACCTTGTGTCATCAGGTATTCTCAACAAGGTAGGAACAGCACCGCCTTGTGTCATCCATGATTGGATTGGTTGAAATAACATGATCTGACCCACTCTGGTGGTCACATGGTCTAAATCTGTCAATAGACTGGACTGCCGCTGACAGGAATACCAGGGTTTGAATCTTGATCGGGTATATTGAGGGGGTTCTACCAAAGTTGTTTCCCACATTGTAACAGTAATTCGTGACTCAGACTGTAGTGACGTTATCTCAGATGAATGCGTTACATTGTTACAGGCTAAGAGTGGCAAGGAGCTGTTAGGTTTCCTGCTCAATGACTTCCTTCTCTTGGCTCAACCTAGTAAGAGTCTGGGGTCCCACGGCTTCTCTTTCGACAACAGCCATAGCACCGCCACCTTCAGGCTGTATAAGAAGGTAGGTTGTAAGGGTTCTCTCCCCCTCACTGCTCCCTCAAACCTTCCGATAAGTCCACATCCCTGTTTCCACACACTATTTATATGCCCCACGTTGGGCGCCACTCTGTAGTGTTTCTCTCCCCCTCACTGCTACCCTCAAACCTTCCAATAAGTCCACATCCCTCTTTCCACACACTATTTATTAGCCTGCCCGGCTGGCGCCAGTGCATAAACAACCAGGACTTAACCTCGGGCCTCTGGGTACCCGAACTCGCAACTAACGGGTTTAACGGATAATAAAATGTTACAACCCTATTGGTTCACAGCACAACAATAATTGTAAGTTGTTTATTCTCACCATCAATATCTTCCACAGCAGTACACACTCCAATAAAATAGTCCTATTTATACACAATAGCCAGTTCTTGATAACAACACAAACAATACTTTTCTTATAAAAAAAAACGCAAAAAACAATATCAACAACGTTTCTATGGGTTACAAAAACAAAAGAAATTTAATATCTACAGAGGTTTTAGTACTGACAATAAATGTTTGTTATTGTGTTAGACCACACCCTTACGCAGGCATCACTGGTCCTTTCAAGGTCAGGGATCATTGGACTCTTAGGGCTTCGATTCACTAATACATTCATCAAAGGTCCTGCAACCACCCGTCGTTTCTCCATTCTACTTTGAATTATCGTTTATTCATCTTATGTTTATTCCTTAAAATCCCCTTGTGTCCCCAATCAAGGTTAGTTTGGTAACACTCTAATATTAATTGAAAGTAGTTGATATATTTGCGAGTATGCAAGACTCAAAGCTCAACTTTTAATGATGATTTTTTATTTGATCGATTGGAATTTTTAGATTGGCAAGTTGCCGACCATGGGTCTAGTGTATATAATTATTTTTATAGGAATGAATGCCACTGTCCATTTTTTTTTCAATTCGAATTGAAGTTCTATCAAATATTGTGAAATATTCTCGAAGCTGAATCTAAGTTAGAATATTAAAAAAATATGTTTAATAATGTTGGGGGAATAAAAAGTATAATTCATAATTATATAACTCGAGGAAAAATATAATTTTACAAAATGTTATGTTGCATACATGATAACATATTTCTTCCTTGGCTGTTAAATTAAGATACTATTACAAGATGTAATTTTGTTATTTTAGGTTTTTGGTCAGGTGAACATTAATTTGCGATGTACCCTCCATTTACTCTGAAAGATAACACTATGGCATAGCTTAGGGTCGCGGCATATAGGCCGTCAAGTTACACTGCTATAATGCAGGGTAAATGGATTTTACATAACAACACAAAAAGTACTCTATTTTTAGATATTTTCCTAAGCTTCATAATTGTCGGACCTGTATTTATACGTTCAAAGTTTTCTAAGTTTTGCACACAGCTATATTTTTACATAAATATAAATTAAGAATCAAATAGCCGAAGCTATTATTTATGCTTTTTATTGAAGAATCCTACATCAAAATATCATAACTTTGGCTATTTGATTCTTAAATATGCGATCCCTTACAATTATAATAATTGTACAATTGGCAGCAATAAGCCAACTACCGAGTCGAAGGTGGCTGAGCTATCTGATGATTCGTGATCTTAATAAATCACACATTAGTAGCCGATGATTCCCGCACGTCCATCACAGACTCTGCCTTAAACTATGAGTGAAGAATGACCCTGGGCACGGGACGAATCCTGGATAGTTCAGTGGTAAGAGCATTGGCTTATTAAGCCAAAGGGTGACCTGGCGGTCTAGGGGTAAGGTGTCAGACTTCTATGCTGGCGGCCGGAGTTCAATCCCAGGTCCCGGCAAAGATTTATCTGATTACCAAACCCTTCCTTCACCTCTGACAAGACATCTTGTGAATGTGGGGAATGCCAGGCCACCACCGTGGTTCGGATCCCACGTTAAACTGTAGGTCCTCCATTTCATCTCACAATCACCCTACCATTACACATTAGCGTAAGTGCGTATAACCCGAATGGGTAGTAAGACGCGGTGCTAATAATAATAATAATAATAATACTAAGCCAAAATCCCGAGTTCGATTCCCGTGTCCAGGTGTCATTTTTCAATTTTCAGAATACATATAAATGATCACTTTACTAGATGTAGTCAGAGCAGGTGTGAGGTTTAACTAGTCGAGTTCAAGTTCTCTTACTCGACAGTTTACTGGCAACAACCAGTAAAGCTATTTCTGAGAACTATACTAATCGTACTTGCATCTGTTTGAAAACTCTCCTCTCACTCCTTAACGTATGTTTTGATTATATGGAGGAAGGAGCGTGAAAGGTGGCTGGAACCATATAAGAGGGAACAAACACAATATGGCCGTTACAATGAGGAGAACATACTTCACACTTTATCCTTAAAGAAATATACTAGGTTAGACAGTCATATCATTATTATTATTATTATTATTATTAGCACCGCGTCTTACTACCCGTTCGGGTTATACCCACTTACGCTAATGTGTAATGGTAGGGTGATTGTGAGATGAAATGGAGGACCTACAGTTTAACGTGGAATCCGAACCACGGTGGAGGCCTGGCATTCCTCACATTCACAAGATGTCTTGTCAGNGATGTCTTGTCAGAGGTGAAGGAAGGGTTTGGTAATCAGATAAATCTGTGCCGGGACCGAGGATTGAACCCCGGTCGCCAGCACAGAAGTCTGACACCTTACCCCTAGACAACCAGGTCACCTTTCAGCAGTGTAAAGTGTGTTCATTGTAAAAGCCATATTGTGTTTGTTCCATTACGTTATCACCCCTCTTGCCTGTACCTTGCCGTAGATAACACGAACATGTGGAAGTAACCGACATTAGACACCAGTTGATCGACTGGCCTATCTATTAGACACCAGTTGATCGACTGGCCTATCTATTAGACACCAGTTGATCGACTAACCTATCTATTAGGTTGATGTTGACTGTCGTGTCTAGGCTCCGAACTATCTGTACTGTTCGATATCCTAGCCAGTGTTCCTGAACGAGCTGCAGATAGGACACGACCCCAGTCTGGCCAACTCGGCCGGGGACAGCGCGGAGGTTCAGACGCGCACGTTGAGGTTACAAGATACGCTGAACAAGACGCTGCACGTCCTGGTGACACCGACGTGCAAGGAGAGGAACGTTTGGTTGCAGAAACTGAGGGACGCTCAGGAGGACATTGTCGACACCGAGAGGAAACACTTCCAGAGACAGCAATCCAGTGAGTCGTTTATTTACTCACTTCAATAGTCTTCTCGCATTTTTAGTCGTACCAAATGATTTATTTCCCGAGTAAGGTGAATTTAGGATAATGAGTTAGGGGTGAAAACGATTGAATTCAGAGGAAATCTACCCACATCTGCATGGAGGGATAGTCCAGTCTATTGGGAGACTAGTGCCTTAGACTTGTAATACTATCGGTTATCGCGCCACCTTTTTGGGCGTCAATCTTAGTACTATGTGATCAATCACCCCGCTGTGGGTGTCATTTGATTCACTACGGATTTATTCCCTGATAAAAGAATGCTGTGATGCTTTATAGGTTGTCTAAAGCTCCGTGATCGAGCACCTATCATCACTGTACACTTGTGATACTGATGTGATTTATATTATACTGTGTTAGACTGACTCGTGCGGGAGCGGGATCTGGTGTAGATGTTTGGATCCCGGAGATGCCTTAAACATACGCACAATGGTTTATATATGACATACCCCTTGCCTTTCTCTCCCCTCATCAACAGTGTAAAATTCAACTAATAGAAAGAGTCCTGGCGACAGGTGTTGTGAAGGCTAGCTTCTTATTGGTATAGAGAAATGGCGTCTTTTGAAAAAATACTATGAAGTTGTTCCTTTTAACAAGAAACAACGCAGTAGATATTTTAACAAGAAAGATGGTATAAAAAATATATTTTAGGGGTGAAATCCTTTTCATACTGTTTCTGAGAAGCGTGTGTTTCTTCATGGATGAATCTCAAAAGGATACTCTACATATATTACTTTAAATAAAATTTACCTTCATCCATGACTTTTTACATAATTTAGAGTTAATCCAGATCAATATCATTACAGACTATTTAACCAGAAAATTGGGTTTGAGTGAGTGTTGATTTACCATAAAATGTTTTCTCTTTCAGGTTTGTTAGGTATTAAAAACATGTAACATTTATTTCTTTATTGGAGAATATCCGTGCATTACAAAGATTGCTGATATTTTAATGGGTATCTCTTAGGGTGCGGTGGGAGGGGGCGCGAGAAAAGATTAATGTTTTTACAGGTTTTATGGGAAAACAATTTTTTGTCCAAAATAAATAAAACATTGGGTTTAGTTTTATTCACCTTTTGATATCAACAGTTGTTGAATACTTGTCGAGGGTGTCCTGGAATTTAATGACAACTTTTTCTCTTCATTTAAAAAGTTTCTCATCTTATACCGCCGTGGTCATGGCAGATATTCAGGAACTGTTGATATCACCGCGTGAAGAAAATTAGACTCTGGGTTAGTACTGGAACAACAGTTCATTTATTTGGGCAAAAAAAAAAAGTTTTGCCATAAAAAACGTGCTATAAAAACAATTACCTTTTTCTCTTGCTCCCAACACTCCCACATGAGATTGATCGTGCTCATTGTTGTGAACCTGTACGCTCAGAACGCTCGCTCAAATGAGTATCTCATGAGTCAGTCTGTTTGGAATAGTCCAAGTCGCTTGGTGACGTGACTCATGTTACAACTCTTGCTAGAGCACGAGTGTGTATTGCTCTACAAATGGACGGTAACATATGTAACATATGTGTAGTGAATAGGTTTTACTGTGGATTCACACATTCGCTGAACATAAACGTGGGTCACGTGACGAGCTTCAAGCCAATCACAAGATGTCCGCCTCATCTGCTCTCTTAAAGTTTAACTAATCTCTACTTTGTCTGCTCTGCCTGAGATGTTCGGCACAGGAGAACCAATCAAATCTCGGAAACAACCATCTAAAATCGGTGCGCATGCGCTGTAGAGCCAGAAGCGAGCAGACAGCTTCGTTGTCCGTTGCGAGGAGATTTGAAATAACCCGTTAACGTAAAGTGTGTGTGTCGATGTACCGGACTGTGGTAAGACTTAGCATCATAATTTGAAAACATACATCGTAACATTGATCTAAAATATATGTTTATAATCAGCTGTCTTAAGTTAGCAATGCATTATGGGTCAACATACAGCGTGTGAATTGCTGCGCCACTGATGCAGATTCTGGTCTCTATTTTCGGTGAATGTGTGAATCAAGCGTTAGTCTGTTTATTAAACAGTTAGGTCCAAACAAATTGATAAGTATTTTATGTCCCAACAACTGAGTAGCCTTTTGAAAGTATAATAAACATAAATGGGAAGAAACAATATTATTGTTATTTGAGTACCAAACAAACACAACTCCTCGGCAGTTCTTAAATCCCGGATATCTGAACACGATTCCAGGAAAGGCGAGAATAGAAACCCGAGTCAAATCAAATATATTTGATAAATAACAAACTCAAAGTTTAAAGAGAATTGTAAAACACATTGATAATAAATGCTAAATATTTACATGTTGTAAAATAATTACACTACTGTAAATGTAAAACTACAGTACATATTATATGTTATACATCAGTTAAATGAATGTAAATTTTATAGAACTCATTTGACTGTAATTTAAATTTTGTGAAAATACTCTCCCTTCTGGTTAATCTGAATGTTTGCTAATATGAACCAGCTTCTGTCCCAATTAGTTCTAATTAATGAGGCTCTTTTATACCTACTAATAGGATGTGAGTGCCTGTCGGGCGCTAAATCTTATTTCAAATGAAGAAGTGATTCAGATTTGGGTTTCAACTTTGACCTTGACACTACAAAGCTTCGTACACCCCCGAACCAGGTTGTCATTTTCCACTGAATTGAATTGTTCTGCTCAGTGTCTGTTCCCAGTACTCTGGATGTACCTTGTTTTTGTCCACAGAGCAAGCCCAGTTTGGGGCGTGCGGGCGTATCCTTGTGGAGGTAGTAGAAGGGGTCGGGTTGAGACCCGGCTCGGCGACTGGTAAGGCTGGGACTCTGTCCCCTCTACCTTTTCTTTCATGTCTTGTCAACCCCCCTTGTCTACTTGCATCCTCCCCCCCTCACAAGTGAACACTAACAAGCTTTTCTTACAGCAAAAGTTTCCCACCACTTCACTCTCGTCGATCTGACTCTGAAACTGTTTGGAAACGAGGAATAGATCAAACGGATTATTAAATATACAGGTTGTGCTCTTTACCCGTAGCCACACATACAGTTCTTGTAAAGTTAGGTTTTCTCCCAGCAATCCTTCATATTCTGCTCTCACACTTTTCTACTTTCCCTCTTACTCGCTTACTACCCTAGCGCTGTTTCCTCACAGAATTCCACCCAGTTCAACCAATGAGATCACTAGGAAGTTCCACGTACAACCCTGGTATTTTTTACTACTAATAATAATAATAATATTTAGCACCGCGTCTTACTACTCATTCGGGTTATACGCTTTAAGTACTAATTACGCTAAGGGATTAGGAATTGGGAAGGTTGAATTTAGAGGAAGTGAACCCGCATTTGCGTGAAGGGAGAGTGGAAAACCATTTAGGGAAAAAACCACCCCCAGTTCACCCGACCGAGATTCGAACCTCGATCTCCCCGTCCTCAGCAGTCGAGCTTCAACACGACTAGCGCGTTAGCCAACTACGCCACCGAGGCGGGTGTTTTTTGTTTTTCTTTACTAAATTTCTCAGTCTCCCATCATACACCACCCCTTTGCTGTACATACAAACCACGAGTTCAACACACATAAACCTTTCTCTAAACACAGTCTCACCATATCTTCCTAACACTCTTCCTGAATTATTTCACCCGGTTCACGTCCTCGTTCCGAAACTCCACTCTCACATTTTCATCTTCACCCTCCACCGGAGCACGACCAGCGACCAACATAACTCTACGAATGCCTATTTTCATACGTGTCCATAGAAGTGTGGATGACACCGATTCACAAACAGCTTAGCTGTTGGGCTTGGGATTAAACCTACTCCCCGACTTCCCCTATACAGCCACCCACTCCTGACTACAGTGCAGGGCTACCACCACTAAACATCGACATGTCTTTCCTTGATTTCACAAACACACAGCATATCAATTTATCTTCCAATCTCTTCATCTAGCAGTTCATTCTCTTTACCACATACTCTATCACGTTCCACTAGTACATGTTCTCGACAGTTTGTCAACCGAGGCTAGTATTGTACACTTTCACTTTAGAGTGGACTGTGTTACTGTTCTCGATCGTACCCACGGCCATGCAGTATTCGCTGCCTACCGATCTGTATTGGCGCTATTCAGCCAGTCCTACCCTGAGCACTGTCCCTACAAACCAGTGTCCCTACTGTATCTACCCTGAGCACTGCCCCTACAAACCAGTGTCCCTACTGTATCTACCCTGAGCACTGCCCCTACAAACCAGTGTCCCTACTGTATCTACCCTGAGCACTGCCCCTACAAACCAGTGTCCCTACTGTATCTACCCTGAGCACTGCCCCTACAAACCAGTGTCCCTACTGTATCTACCCTGAGCACTGCCCCTACAAACCAGTGTCCCTACTGTATCTACCCTGAGCACTGCCCCTACAAACCAGTGTCCCTACTGTATCTACCCTGAGCACTGTCCCTACAAACCAGTGTCCCTACTGTATCTACCCTGAGCACTGTCCCTACAAACCAGTGTCCCTACAAACCAGTGTCCCTACTGTATCTACCCTGAGCACTGTCCCTACAAACCAGTGTCCCTACTGTATCTACCCTGAGCACTGTCCCTACAAACCAGTGTCCCTACTGTAGAGACTGTCTTGCCGCCCAGCTAACAGTCACTCAGTCCTACCCTGAGCACTGTCCCTACAAACCACTGTCCCTACTGTATCTACCCTGAGCACTGTACCTACAAACCAGTGTCCCTACTGTAGAGACTGTCTTGCCGCCCAGCTAACAGTCACTCAGTCCTACCCTGAGCACTGTCCCTACAAACCACTGTCCCTACTGTATCTACCCTGAGCACTGTACCTACAAACCAGTGTCCCTACTGTAGAGACTGTCTTGCCGCCCAGCTAACAGTCACTCAGTCCTACCCTGAGCACTGTCCCTACAAACCACTGTCCCTACTGTATCTACCCTGAGCACTGTACCTACAAACCAGTGTCCCTACTGTAGAGACTGTCTTGCCGCCCAGCTAACAGTCACTCAGTCCTACCCTGAGCACTGTCCCTACAAACCACTGTCCCTACTGTATCTACCCTGAGCACTGTACCTACAAACCAGTGTCCCTACTGTAGAGACTGTCTTGCCGCCCAGCTAACAGTCACTCAGTCCTACCCTGAGCACTGTCCCTACAAACCACTGTCCCTACTGTATCTACCCTGAGCACTGTACCTACAAACCAGTGTCCCTACTGTAGAGACTGTCTTGCCGCCCAGCTAACAGTCACTCAGTCCTACCCTGAGCAATGTCCCTACAAACCACTGTCCCTACAAACCAGTGTCCCTACTGTAGAGACTGTCTTGCCGCCCAGCTTACAGTTGCTCGTACAAATATGGGAAAATTAAATCAACATTAAAATGACTTTGTTCAATAGCTACACAAATACAACATGATTCTATAACTAATACATTTTGAAGAAAGCCTTGTATTTCTTTGGATTGCAGTTTTTGAAAAAAAAATTTTTTATTAAGTATTAAATGATCTTATATAGCGAGACTTTAGAGTATATTTATTTTTACTATCGATGTTTGAAAATTACTCACTTTGTTATCTAACACAATGGCTCATAAACATTCGAGAAAAAGATGGTCTAGTTATTTTCATGGTTTCTTTGCAGAAAGCTCACACACTTGTACCTAGTATCACATTTAGTACCTACTAATTACAGAACAAGATATTTTAAAAGATTCTTCCAGATTGATGCACTTTAAATATTAATGTAAAATATGTAAAGGTTTTGAAATAATCCATTCTCTGAATCGAATAAATATGACCTACACTTTTCAAACGAGTTTCAGAATCATTTTGATTGATATCCTTCTCTCTCGCATGATTGGCAGTATGGCGCAAAGTACCAACTAGAGCCTAACCTTACCTTCTCTCATCGTTTAACATGCATGTTTGTAGTTCGACACCGACCTCCGAAGGGTAGCCTGAAATTAACTGTTTGTAGCGCCACCAGCTTACCGACGCAGAGAGCCGCAGGTAAACTTGTTTATACATTTTATAAATACTTTTTTGTTTTATGTGTGGTTTATGTTGTGATAAATTATGATACCGTCCAGAGATACACACACAGAATTTTGGGTGGGGTTTGGGGACATAAAAATGGATTGAGAATTTTAAGTGCACTTTTTATATATACCATATTTGTGAATTGGGGGGGTAATAGCGTCAAGTATCATATTTTCCGCCGGTGGCCGTGGTATCAATGATAGCTCATAGTAGTCGATAATTTCCACACGTCCATCACAGACTCGGCCTTGAGCGAGGAATGACCTTGAGCATAGGACATACCCTGCATAGCTCAGTGGTAGATCGTGGGAACAATAAGTCAGGAGTCCCAAGTTCAATTCAAGTGTAATTTTCTAAATTTATATATATATATATATATATATATATATATATATATNATATATATATATATATGACAATTGACAAGGCTACATCCGTGACTTAAAGATAATTTTGATCTTGTGAAGTTTTGATATACTTGTATCAAATTTAATTTTTCAAGTGTTAGTTTTCTCTAGCTTTTGACGTAACGCCGTGAGTTTTGGTTAAAATTATATTCTATAAATTTAACACATCTTCATTACTTTATAGTATTAGCAAATTTGTGCACATATCGCTCAATACATGGGTAAAATTAAGAAAAAAAGGATTATTTTCTTTGGTAAATACTTTGTCTGAACTAAATAAATTTTTTTTAAAAAATGTCAAATAAACAAAACACAAAGAGACGTACATTTTAGTTTTAATGAAACTTTATTTAAAAATGGGGAGGATATATCAATAGTTCCAGTAACAATTGTTGTAATTTTAATGGCGGTCGCACATCTCCAGGTCGACACATATTAAAGTCCTCATTTGTCTATTTAGACTATAAGATAGGTCAATATTGAGTCTAACAAGAATATACACTTTCGTATTAAAGAGCTGGACAGATGTGCTTTAATTGTTTGAAGCTTTTGTTAATATTATTATTATTGTTAATCTTGGGAGGGAGGGGAAAATTGAGTAAGTTCCCCACAGTCCTCCGTGTGCACTGTTTAAACATTTAGTTAGAATTTTAAGTGAATACAGGTAATAATAAACAATGTAGCGGTGTGTGTTTGAAATAGGTTATTCCCTCCTCTCAGTTAAATACGGTGATGTGGCCTTTATAACAAACTACTAAGATCTTATAACCCTAATAATTGCTGATTTCATTGTGCCCGGGTCCATCATTTCTTTAGTAGATCTATTTTAACATTTTAATTACAACATTTCTGCGTAGATTGTGCATGAATGAATGCTATATTTACTGACAGCACTTGCATGATTTCTTTAATTTATGACATATTTATTTAAAAGTTTTTTACTATTCAAATAAACTTCCTAAAACAAATAATTTTATCAAAATAGTTATACAATGTATTTTTTTTTAAAAACCGTCCTACTACCTGTTTGGTTTATACGCTTATGTACTAATTATGCAAATGGTTTTAGGGATTAGGAAGGTTATATTTAGGAAGTTTATCCGCATTTTCTTTTTGCGAGAGTAGAAAACAATTTTTGAGAAACCACCATAGTACACTCAACCGAGATTCGAGCCTTGATCTCTTCGTCATCAGCATTCTATTCTGCTATGAGAGTAGCACCATAGACCGTGCGGCCACCGAAGTGGGTTACATCCTCAAAATACCTCGATTACTGTGGGAGACGGGAGTGAAGCAAAATAATTGGTTATTCAGTATCATATATCTGTTTATATACGTTTTCCACAATGTATAGTTTTATTATATTGCCCATTTTATCCCCTATCTTTCATGAAAAGTTCCAGTTGGTGGGTCTGAGGTTACCCAGAATACATCATTTGTGAAGATATACGATGACATTAATTGTAAAACCGTCCAGTTTGTTGTTTCTTGGTGTTGTCAACATTTGTTTATTGAATACCGATTGTCACTAACTTTGTAATCTACACAAATAGTGGGTGGAGGATCATTTTAATAACTTAAATATTTCCAAAATAGAATCCAACCTATTGACCTTGCACTTGGAACACTTTTGTTCGCGTCACTAGAAGGCACAAGCCAATGTTTTGACTGGACTGAATATCGAACGTAATAATTGTTAATGCAAATGAAATGGCCTGGGCTTTAAATCCGTCAATAATAAAAATATATAAATACTTCATTCCACCCATTGATCTTACTCTGAAACAGAGCTTCACTGATATTAAGGAATGTTAGATCTGTAGTTCTCGGAACCATCCAGTACAACCGTGATTCAGAAATAAAATAAAACCGTGAAAACACTGTACAATAATGAAGTTGGAAGTGGGAAAAGAGAAGTTTATTTGTTCCTATCGAGGCCTAACCTAACATTACATTACTTCACAACGTTTTCTTAACAAACCAAGACATTCAGATGCTGTGTTATTTTTGGTCAAATCTACCGCCTTGAGAGGGCTACCGGCGCTAAACATTCTCTAAAGCAGCGACAAGCCCCCTTTGGGGCCCAACAAGCAGAGAGATGTCAGCGCGTTTCGATTGATTGCAGGCAGGTGTGATGCGTTCTGTGAAGTGAGCATGGGCTCCCAGGAACACAGAACGCTCGCGGTGCAGGCGACGTCTGAAGCTCGCTGGAACGCGACTATGCAGTTTCTCGTCAAGGATCTGAAGGAAGATGTCTTGTGCATCACTGTGTTCGACAGAGGTCATTTCTCTCCTAACGGTAAGTGCGGGTATCACAACGCAACTGCTCTGTGTCATGGGGCTGGGTCCAACATAATATCTTACAAATCTGAATAAATAAATAAACTAGAAATATAGTAAGTATAAGTATAGTAAGTATAAGTAGTAACTAGATGTTAATTTTGGTGTTAAATTATTGGTCTGGGGTCTGGTGGTTGATCTATCATACTGTTGGGTCTGAATCAACAATAAGTGGTGTTAAAATTATACCGTAAGAGTGACAAGAATGGGTAGGAGGATAAATGAGAAGGTGAGAGGAAGAGTTGAGTAGGAGTCGGTGCAGGACAGGAGGTAATGTGAGGAGTGTTGAGAAGGAGATACCAGTGAAGAGGAGAATGGAGGAGGAGGAGATACTAGTGAAGAGGAGAATGGAGGAGGAGATACCAGTGAAGAGGAGAGGGGGTTCGAGGAAAGGGAGACATTGGAGAGGATGTTCCAAACAGAGCAGGTTGGAAACTATTCACGATGAGACACTGAGACAAGATGGCGACGAGAGCTCTAAAATAAGTTAAATATGTTCAAATCTCGAATTTGATATTTTCTAAAATTCTTGAATCTTCTGAAGGATTCTAAGATCTGAGGGACCCATCCCTAAGTTTAACATATACTTCTTGTTTACTCTGAATTACCTGATATTTTAAATTACCTTATGTTGTTAGCTAGCGAGGTAAACTTATGGCTTCTTTCGCGCTCCTTAAGGGTATTTAGCAGTCATTCATATTGTATTCACTTTAATCTAATAACATATCATAGCTTAATTTCTATAAAATAACATAGTGCTTTTTACATCGATTGTTCTTATAAAGTATAATCTCTGTAATCCAACACCAGGCTAGCGTCGGATTCCTGGAAGTACATTAAAAAATAAGAACAATAAGAAGTTAACAACTTATTGACCGAGTAATAACATTAATTTCCTGACTGTATTCTTTTCCTAATTTCTTTTAATATTGTTATTGCTAATTAAAACTGTTCTTGTCAAATGATATGATGTTTGTGGTAACCTCTAAATTATCGTCTCCACTCGGTTTTCTGTGTGTGATCATTTACTTAGTCATTCAGACTTCACTTCTAAACCTGTTTCTCTGTGTGATCGTGTACTTATTTTTTTCAGACTTCACTTCTAAACCTGTTTCTCTGCATTTTATTTAATTATTTATTTAAGGTATTTAACATGCACGTTTGAAATGGCTGATTATATTAGCACACGACTTAAATCTAGAACAAACAAAACACCCCCCCCC
>CABEEJ010008811.1:6779-21899 GCA_901482245.1 Timema douglasi
CCCAAGGATGTTGAGCTATGATTTTTTCTCACTCAAGAAAAAGCCTTCGGCCTGTGTTGGGTTCGAACCCACAAACATCGGGTCCTGAGGTGAGCACTTTACCCCAAGACCACCGAAGTCGACAGTGGTATAGGTCATTCCAAAAATGTAGTGTGTGTATGCACGTTATTAAAGATGGGTCGGATCCACCTTTTTTCAAATCTGAAACTTGATTTTGCCAACAAATCCCTAATAAAAATTTGAATTTTAGAAAATTTTGTAGGCATAAGTGTAACTTTCCCAATAACTAGTATTTTTTCCTTCATTTATTATTTTGTTTACATCAATGGTAAATTAATGATCTGAGGTTTGGTTGTTAGGTTTTCCCTAACATTATTTTGTTTTAACCAAAAGAAACAATTTAACTATTTTAATACCTTTAATAAATAACTCAAACTTAGAACCTATTTAAAAAAAAATATTTTAGTTTAATCCAACAATATTCCTCGTAGGTTCTAGGGTCCCAACCTTTGTATATGCTAGAATATATGGGTAATTAACATTTTTACATCAAGAATCAAGTGTAACTATGACAGCCTTGGGCCTACCCTAACTTTTTATCATTTTATGATTTTGGAATAGGCACTGTTTGTACCCGAGTACCTTTCATATATACTAGATTTCTTTAAAAAAATATATATACATACACACACTGGAAATATTCTGGAATTTCAAGGTAGACACCCTGAATTCGTTTCGTCATACACATTATTAATTAGGAGACTATGTTAAACGAAAAAAGGTCAGACTCCTTAGCTCAATCAGGAGCATGTCTGCTGAGATCAGAGTCCTGTATTAGATTCCTAGCGTGGCCGAAAATCTTATCGGTGAAATGCGGGTTTACCCTCTCACAGTAATGAATTAACTAATAGGGACTGGGTGTTGTTTCTGTTCTATATTATATCAGTTTATAAGGCGTTTACTAATATGATCAGTGGCTCAGAAAGTGTACGTTAAGTACCTAAAATAAATAATGTTAAAAATATTGACCTAAGTTATGGAAGTATCCAAAGTATCCAGGACAAATGGTAGATAAATATGACGGAGTCAAGAAGCCAGGATCACTTGCAGCCAATTAACGTCGTCGACAAGTCAGAATAGCTCTTGTTTTCCTAAACGCCGCCGAAAAAACAACTGCCAACTTCAAGACACCCCCCCCCCCCNCTCCTTCAACGCGACTGGAATATGTCAAAAAAAAAACTCCACGCTAAAAATACCCACGGGGTATTTACTTTGAAGACAACAGGGCTTTCTGGCGGGAAGTCTCTCTCTCTCCCTCCCTCCCCCGCAAT
The DNA here is from genome assembly GCA_901482245.1 of Timema douglasi. Lineage (NCBI taxonomy): Eukaryota > Metazoa > Arthropoda > Insecta > Phasmatodea > Timematidae > Timema > Timema douglasi. The sequence goes on from CABEEJ010008811.1 coordinate 8,111, forward strand.
GTTTACAAGAGCGGGCGGGCGCTTTGCTCATTCGATCAGGATCTCCTAACCACGCGACCAGCTACACAACCAGTCTCCGATGACTGCGCCCCGGGCGTAGAACAGATGAGCAGAAATTCATAAACACCAGAAAATAAGTGGGTTTATAACGTTCCTCGGTGGATCTGTCCAGCAGTAAAACAAACCGGAGAGGAGGAAAATGCATTTGACAATACGATGTGTTGTGACACACACACGCCCAAATTAAATTATCACACCCGCTTCGGTGGCCGCATGGTTTAAGGCGATACCCTAGCAATAAAAGGGGATTACCCAAGACAGGGGGGTTATCGGATGTACTGAGGGTTGTTTTCTGCCCACCCTCCAAGCAAATGCGGGTAGACTAAATTCAACCTTCCCAACCCCTACTACAGTAGACCCATGGCTTCTTTGGTGCTGACTGACAGCTCACAGCTGACGGCTTTGAAAATTTACCAGACCAAATTATGTATCCCTACGCCGAACCATATGATCTGCAAAAACATGTGTTTATCAGCTGTCAGTCAGCACCAAAGAAGCCATGGGGCTACTGTACCTACAGTAGACACGACTGATCTATGGACAGTACGGTTTTATTTATAAGCCTTACTAACCAAGCATTTGTAGTTCAGTTCATGTGTGTGTTAAACATAACTTTTATATATGCTTATCCCGACACCTATATTTTTAATTCAAGTGTGCGTGGGGGGACCCTCCCTCGGCGAGCAAGAAGGATGGAACATCAACGTTCACCGGTGCCGGATAGGTCTGGGTTTGAGTCCCGACCGGAGGTTTTGAAGGTGGCTTTTATCCAAATGGTTTTCCACACTTCCTCCACTTAAATACTGGTATATTTCCTTTAAATTTTCAACTACCACATCAATTGTATTTTATCTTTTAAGACTATATAGGTAACTTGACATTTCCATCTGGCCTCTAAATTATCTCCAGCGCGTGCCAAGTATATCGCATTCCACAAGTCCTTGGTTCGTGTTCCAACTGGGTCACATGCCACTCCCACTCCTATCTCTTCATACAGGGACCTCTGACGCAGCCTCTCTTAACAATTTAACAACCTTAAAACTAAATAACAGGCCACAACACGGCCTTGAGAATAATATAATATTAAATTGAGATGGTAATTCGACAATATTAGGTTAGTGGGTTTAGGGATTAGGAAGGTTACATTTATAGGAAGTGCACTCGTATTTGCGTAGAGAGAAAAACAATTTTGGAAAAACTCCAAGTACACCCGACCGAGATTCGAACCTCTATCTCCCCGTCATCGGCAGTCCAGCCTACTGCGAGAATAGCGTGTTAGACCGAAGCAGGTGACAATTATAATTACTTTTTAGCCCACAATATCTTGGCAGGGAGTGTAACAGAGGTGGGGATAGGGGGCCAAGGGTAGCGCTTAGAGGTGTGCAAACGGTGCGGCCGCACAGGGCCCCACCATTTGCGGGGTTATATTGTAAAAACACAGCAAGTATAGCCTGATTTTGGTTGGAGGAACAGTCTGAAAATTCTAACATATTTCTTTACAGCAAACATTGATAATAGGTATCTTATGATCTGGGTGGGGTGAAGCTAATGCTCTTGATCTGACCACCCGGCTCCTGGCTTATGGAGGCATTCATTTCTGAGGTGGGGACACCGTTAAGGTGAATTCCACTATCCCTAGATGGCAAGATAATGTCAGAATGATGACGGTAGAAAGCAAAGAGGACCTACAGTTTAACGTGGGTTCCGAACCACGGCGGGGGCCTGGTATTCCACACATTTACAAAGCGTGAAAGCACACAATTTGCCAGAGGTGATGGAAAGGTTTGGTGATCAGATAAATCTGTGCCGGGACAGGAATTTTATTTCATCATCATCAATAGGTTTAGCACACTTGCTACTAACGGCCTAATTTAATTGGTTAGACCATATACCATTCATATAATTATGTTAAAATATTTCCAATATTATAAACAAATTAGGCCTTTACAAATGAGAATTGCCATTAGCTTTGATAGAGGATGGGAAACCCACAACAATAAATTACTTGTGAAAAACCACGGTCAGTTCACTGAGCCAAGATTCGAACCTTTGCCTCCTCGTCAACAACTACAAAGAGCTATCTGCTAATCACGCGCTCACTCGCTCGCCAGTGTGGCCATGCAGTCGCTCACACGCTTGTAAGTGTGGCCGAACCTTTACACAACTCGACTGTAATACATGCAAGTAGGTAGATCGAGTACATTTTATTGCCGTGGTGAGTTTCTCTATGGAATATTTAGTGTACAATAAGTTAACAGTCCACTTGCTACGCAACCAAGGCCAAACTGAGATGTCCATGAAGGTAAGGCGAGTTCTCATGTTTCATCTTATCCTTCATTCATGCTTCAATTGCGTTGATAAGTCATGAGTTATCGCGGTCATCAAGAGGACGTGTATATATAGAGGCCAGCAGCGAGCCATTGTCGTCAGTAGGTGGCCCACACTACAGACAGGAAGGACGTGTGTGTGTGACATTTTCGAACACGTTTCAAAATGTGTGCCGTCATTTGTAAAAGTGGTATGATTTTCTGTTTGGCTTAAAACCTTTGCTAAAACGTGAATGGCAAATCTTTCTAAAATTAATTGACTGATTAGGGGATCGAGGTTCGAACCCAAGTCAGGTGTACCGTGGGTGTTTCTAAGTTTCCTACTTTTCCCTCTTCATAAATACAGGTACATTTAATATAAAATTTAACTTTAATTGTAGGCCTATGGGTAGTGAAACGAGGCGGGAAAAAACTAGCACACGGCTTGCCACTTAACTTGAGACATAGCATCCAATTTTCGAGTTAACTAATCATTATTCTGAAAAGGAAGGCACACATTTTTACAATCAAAGGATTAAAAAAAGAGCATGAGAGGGAAGAAAGAAAACGATAGTCTCCCCTCTCCCCCCAAAAAAACCCCATAAGATTATATTCGCCTTCTCCACAATCATTTTACCCGACTAAAACCCAGAATGGAATATTGATAAGGGTGTTATAACGACAAATTGTTTAAGTGCACTTACAAATATATTAATATGCTCTTTTTCTAATCCGAACAGGATTCGAACACACCACTACAATCCCCCGGTCCACCCACCTGAATGTCCGGCTCGGCAGAGTGCGCCGTGGCCCCGTTGGCTGCGGGCTTGAGGTCCCTTTCTTCTATCTTCTCTAGCTTGCCTTCCAAGGGCTGATCCTCGCCCTCTGTCCTCTTGGGGGTGGCCGTGATGTCCACTGACCGCTTGCTCTGACGGGCGCCCATGTCCTGAAACACGACACAGACGTCACTCATCAATCATTGTCAGCGGTTACAGGGGTTTGATACGGCTGATAGTTTCCTTTATCCTTGTCTTACCACCGGCTCAGGTGATAAGCACATTATATGATAATTACTCTATTATGGTAGGGCTGAGGATGGGAGCATTTTAAAATCAATCTACCAGCATTTGCGTGGAAGGAGAGTGGGAAACTTAATGAAAAAATACCCTCAGTAGATCCGACCGGGATTAGAGCTCCGTCATCAGCGGGTTTGCGGATGGTTGTGGATAACAAGTTGTGAGTAGATTATTGATTGCACAAAACACCTTTTATTTGTACACAATATATACATATATATATTTTAGTATATCTCAAAAGCTCGAATCAAACTATACTGACTTTTTTGGCAAACATTTGCATTTTAACTATGTTACGAATCAAAGTGTTGTGGATTGTATTATAATATCCACGGTTGCAAATTTAGAGCAAGGTTCGCGGCCGCGTGCATTTTCAAAACATCAACTGTTTCCAGTTGGTGGAAGGTTCACTTTAGTAAAATGCCCCTCATCTTCCTCCTCTCACTCACACTTTCAGTTATCTACTCCTCTCAAATTTGTTGGCCTCCCTTGGGTCTTAGTCTTAACTTAAACTCCTACTTTTCTTTGACCTCCAGAAGGAAGAAACCGTTTGGTTTGTAGAGGTTTAAGTGTGGATCTTCCTTTTTTTGCTGGTAAGTTAGCATATCAAAATATCGTATCATGTGTCACGCTGTTCTTTTCCTATTTTTTCATTAAAATGTCCTACTTTTCGACACCCAAAATATGTAATGGGGCCTAGGATAATAAGAAAGAGTTAACTTTCAGTCTAAAAAATGACGATATGACCTACATGAGAAAAGATGTGCTAGTGTTGCTTAATGTTTCAGGTGGGGGGGAGGGGGACGAAGGAAGGGTAAAGAAGTGATAATACATGTATCCGAACCAAAGGGCTATTTTCTCTCTCCGCTTCTTACTACTCGTGCTTGTTTTACTCAGACTTTAGAATCCAAGCCAGGTGTACTAAAGGTGCTTACTCTTAAGCAGGCTTTAGAATGCTTGATGTACGGAGGGTGATCATTCTAAATGGCTTACCACTTTCACTTCGCGCAAATGCGGGTATGTTTATTCTAAAACCACTTTTACTATTATTGTATTATTGCACCGTGTCTTACTACCCGTTCGGGTTATACGCACTTACGCTAATGTGTAATGGTAGGGTGATTGTGAGATGAAATGGAGGACCTACAGTTTAACGTGGGATCCGAACCACGGTGGAGACCTGGCATTCCCCACATTCACAAGATGTCTTGTCAGAGGTGAAGGAAGGGTTTGGCAATCAGATAAATCTGTGCCAGGACCGCGCTATTATTGTAAATAAGTGGATAGCCCTGATGTGGTATAGTGTGCATAAGACCATAATTTCCTTTAATAGAAGGAAGGTTCCAAATTGCCAGTAGCGTCGATGTGTAGTTCTATATAACGCATCACCCCCTCGTGTGTAAAATACAGATCCCCTTATCCCCCCTCCTGATTCGGCGTAACACATCACGTGGTAAAAGAACCAAAGAAACCTTCCTCGCAGCTGCCACAGCGAGCTCGCGTCAGACAAGAGCGAACCCTCGCCAGTGAGTTATGTTAGCTGTCAATCTTCACCAACAAAGAGAAGTGCGCAGTCGCCATGCGCACTATGAGCCCTGGTTCGCATTACACACGATCAAATGTACTATAAACTCTGGAGGAGAGAGGGGTGTGTGGAGACTTGACTCCCTCGCGGAAATACCAAGATAGCCGCAAACCTGCTAAGTGATTTAAAGTGAACCTCTTTCATAAAAAAACTAATCTTTGGACGGCGTTCTACTCATTTGTATCTGCAAACACTAATAAAATTAGTGCAGTGCTAGCAGTTTTTTTAATATTAAAGGAATTTTCAGCAAGTAAATATTTCCATAGTCATAGTCTTGTTTTATATATTTCTGAATGGGGCAATAAATATACCATATCTCTCTCATAGAAGCGCTAGAAATATTTTCAGTAAATCCAGACGTGGTTTCAATCCCAGAACTGCCAGTCACTGTTAAACCAGACAGAATAGTCTGCGTGTCCACCGAAAACAATTTAATATTTTTATAATTCAAACTGTCGCGGGGACTAACAAGAAAGCTCCACCGAAAAAAAAGTGGTCAACATAATATGGTTCTAAAATGTAGTAACGGGTTACACAAGTTATAATCCAACAGCGTTTCAAGGAATCAATTTTCTTAGTACCGCGACTTACTCCGGGTTACGAGGCCAATGGGTTGAGGAGTTAGAAGAAATGTCCACTTTTGCGTGGATAAATAAAAACCCACCGTCAGCGCAACCGACAGGGATCGAACCACAATCTTCTGGCCATTGCCAATCCAGTCTATCGCGAAAGTTAACGCCTTAGATCCTAAGGCCACAAAAACTGGTAGTCAATTCTTTCTTATTCACCAAAACACCATCGCATAGTTCGTGATCCAACTTCTCTGATGATTAACTTTACAACTTCAAGAGGGAACCCGCCTTATCTCGTCACTGTGGAATCCGGTACTTTACGATGGTAGGTAAATGGAGTGGAAATACATGGATCATTAATTCAAGTTTTTATAGACACCCCTACTCCCTTTTTAAGTTGACCTTCCAGCGCCCCTAATGGTGTGTTTGCGGATAAAGAAGTCATTTTCAGATCTTATTTGGTTTTTCGGTGACCGGAGAGGTCTGGGCCCAAATCCCGGGTCAGGTGATTTCTTCACAAACGGTGTCTTGTTCTTCCTGCACGTAGACGCGGGCACATTTCCTCTCAATTCCACCTTCATACCTACCCCATTAGTGTAAATTTGACAAAGCAATAATTCAACTTACTAATCGTCATTTAGCCAGACTCATCACCGCACCGACAAGGCAAAGGGCAAGGGGAGATCTTAATGAAAACATGAAGGAGGTTGTTTTCGTTCAATATCCGTCAGAGGACGCCCTCGACCTTGGAACGCCGTAAACACGCACAGGGCGACTCGGTCGTAAATTGTGCGTGGTAGCTGGAGCGAGGTCTTCTGCAGGGCTCGGTACATAAAACACGGCGGCGCGTGAAAGCGGTAATCGAATAAAACATAAATGTCCTCACATTGAACGTCCCCCTTCCCCCCTTTACCAGAGCAAGACTGAGCAGCTACACCACGTTCCCTAAAAAAATGGCACATATAACAAGGCGACCAAGATATGACTGATTAAAAAAACCCATCGGCACCGCGTTTTGATACCCTTCCGGGTTATATGCTCGTGTACTAATTATGCTTAAAGTTTAAGGCATTGGGAGGTTATATTAATAGGAATGTACCCGCATTTGCGTGTACGGATAGTGGAAAATCATTTTGGAAAACCCTCCTCAGTACATTCGACCGAGATCACATCAGCAGCCTAGTCGACTGGGATAGTAGCGCGTCAAAGTACGCGGTCACCCAAAAGGGTCAAGAATACATTTCAAAACATTTTAATTTATGAAAATATAAACATGATGAAACAGATCATAAGAGGCGTGAAATATAGTTTTACATTGAATACCGAGTCATGATCATCAACGAGCAGTTATAATTTCTCTCTTTCTAGTTGCCACTTTGAGAGAATAGGTATCGTGATCGCGAGAAATAAATCTACGACATTGATTACACAAACCCTAAGTGTTTTTTCGACGACACCGGTCTGTATCTTTACCTAGAGCCGAAACACTTTTACCAACCAGGCTAAAACTTGCTATCCATCGTTTCCATATAGTTCCGCCGAGGAGTTTTTGTAGTTCGATATCTAACACTAAAATTAAGGGTACTTTCTTTACACTATGGCGAAATCAGATAAAAGATATTTAAAAAAATAAATCCTAAGTTTCCGAGCTATAATCATTCAATTTTTATACAGTTCATTTAAATGCGAACTTGAGTGTTTAGTGCTTTGCTGGACAAAGATGTTCCTGTTTTCTGTTTGTGTAACAGTGTATAATATTTTATTTATGCCTTTTAGTTTTTACCATTATGTTTCTCATTTCTTACTAGTTTTGAGTAGTTAACTCAATTTCCAGATAAAGAGCAAGAAACTGTGCGATGTACTGTACAGTAGCCTCATGGCTTCTTTGGTGTCAGAAGTGACAGCTGCTAAACACATGTTTTTGCAGATCATATGGTTCGGCGTAAGGATACATAATTTGGTCTGGTAACTTTTCAAAGCTGTCAGTCAGCACCAAAAAAGCCATGTGGCTACTGTACCGTTAATTTCTTTTAGCTATTACGTCCAACTAAATATATCAGCTGGATTGAATGGCCAATCTCGTATATTTGCTAATTACTGTTAGAATCGCATCTAAATACCATAGTTTAAATTTACCCCCGGACACGGGAATCGAACCCAGGACCTTCGGCCTAGTATACCAATGCTCAACCACTGAGCTATCCAGGAGTCCTCCCGTGCTTAAGGCCAGTTTTCACTCATATTTTATGGCGGTCTGTGATGGACTCGCGGAAATCGCATGCTCTGCCTTAATGAATGATGAGTGCCCTTGGATGCGGGAGGATTCCAGGATAGTTCAGTGGTTATGACAAGTCAAAGGCCCCGGATTCTATCCCCATATCTAGGTGTCAATCTACGAATAAATATAGACAAATTCAGGGTTCATAGTCCATTTTTAGATATATTGCAGGTACTTTCAAGTCGATAAAAGGGACCAAAATAGGAACTCCATAAAAACTATGCCAACAAAAAAAAAGCTCAAAAAAGTGTTTTGTGAAAAAATATAAAATATATCCTTACCACTAAGTCAGGTTTGCAAATTGTATTACTAATGTTCTTTGAAGTTTTTCTACATGCGTGCGTGCATTGTACAGGATCAAGGGAGTCTTTGAAAATCAGAACATTCAAGAGAACATCAAGTAGCACTTGAGACGAAAATAATTTCCAACTATAATTAATTTGAGAGGATTTTTTAAGTATGAATAAATTATTTTGTAGAACTGGTTTTCCATTAATTCAAAATTCCAATTTGTACAAAACCATAGATTAAAATATATATAATTTAACAATTTTTAGAGACCTTTGATTTAAAAAAAGGGGACCGTTTCAAAACAGTGACCTTTAGGGACTTGAGAGATCAAGTAATACAAGCCATGTAATTTCACTTTTGTCAAATGATGAATGCAGAAAGTAGCATTTTTTAATCTCACAACTTACACAAACGTGAAGTGGACCGCTCAACACATTGATGATTTATTAGTTTAAGACGTGCTTCATAATAACCAAGTACAAAACAGTGTCACATAAAAAAAATACTAATCTGTCTCTCGGCATCTTTACAATGTCGAGCTTGCCGACTAAACATTTAGGTTAATGTTTTAAACACTTTGCAAATCTTGTAAGGTCGGCTCAAGCTCTTAAAAGTTTGTAAATAAAACATTTGTTCGATTTACGATAGAAATTATTAAGGAGTCAGGGGTGTCCAATCTCAAGACGAGGTCACTAATGATGGTTTAGTTCAGACGGTTAACATTTCCAAAGTTATGAGTTTTAAAAAATAAGCAAATATTTATTACTCGTAGTTTTCGTCGGGGTCTGGGGCAGATTTATTTTGGTTGGGGGGTGGGGGATTAGCAGGGACCTATTGTAGTTGTTAGAGGTTTAAGTTCCCTAATAGAAACCGCCACATATTACATTTTCCCTAAGCAATAAAAAGATTCACCGATATTTTCCCGATTCCCACTACAGTTATAAATCTGACAGTGGACACACACCTCTTCCAATAATAGAGCACATAAATAAACTATGGACACGAAAACAGTGTGATATATTTGTAGCGGTCGGTTAAAGAGAGCGCTCGGACTTCTCCTGAAGCCAGCGACTACGCGTTTAGAGACACGCACGCGTTCTAGTCGCGTGTCGCGATGTAGTATATAAAGCAGGGGGGGATGGAGGGAAGACAGGTGACACATAGCGAGGGCTCGCGTTTGCATAGTGGATAGAGATAACCAACCAAACTGCGGGTAGATCACGTCTAGGTAAGACTTCCCCGAGCACATTCAAGACACGCGACAACCCTAACGTCCAACTCGCTCGCGATATAGAGCTGTAGCACTATCTTCTTTCAAATAGAACATAGAGACATAGCTGACCGACCCTCTTGTGTTCAATATTCTTATATTACTATCCGGCCTGCTGTCGTATGCACACAAAAACTTCATATATAAACTTTAGTGTGATAATTTTGAACAACAGAAACACGCATACCTTTAAATACTTGATAGCGGCAATTTGTTTACATAATTTAATCACTTAAATTTTTCCATATGTCTATGTGGTTAAGTTTTTAAATATTTAAAATATACAATAATGATTTTAAGTAAAACGCATTTTATATATATATATATATATATATATATATATATATATATATTTTAGAGTTACATCGGTGGATACGCGAATTAAACGTTTCTAATGATCTAATTTTCCGGTGTTGAGGTGGTCAGGATTCGAATTTCAGCCGGATGGTCAAAGGATGGCCCCAGTTTTTCCTATATGGTTTCTCACATACCTTTCACGCAAATGTGGTTACGTTTAATCTAATTGATACCTTCCTCATCCCTCACCTATTATCGTGATTTCTATGTGTATTGTCCACACGGGTATTAGTATATAGCATATATTAATAAGCCATGTTTGCATAGGCTGCGGGCCGCAACACACCCCGAGTTCGGGAATCCGACCCTTTGCTTTGTTTTGAGTTTTGAATTATTATTAGCACCGCGTCTTACTACCCGTTCGGATTACGCTAATGTGTAATGGTAGGGTGATTGTGAGACGAAATAGAGGACCTTCAGTTTAACGTGGGATCCGAACTACGATGGAGGCCTGGCATTCCACACATTCACAAGTTGTGATTAATACACGTCTAGTCAGAGGTGAAGGAAGGGTTTGGTAATCAGATATATCTGCTCCGGGACCGAAGAATGAACTCCGGACCTACAGCACAGAAGTCAGACACCTTACCCCTAGACCGCCAGGTCACCTTGAGTCTTGAAACCACTGGAATAGACATTCAGAATGCCTTTACAAACCGAATCTTATATGTTAAAAATAAACTTTTCAGAAGGCTACACTTAATAAATCCGGGCTTTAGCTAATGTTGGAACAGGTGAACTCTGACCTTGTACGGGAATCGTCACTTCACAGCTCCGCGGAGCTATACCTTGAGTATCTGTAAATTAGTATGGATGGCGTGATTGATGTTTGCTTTTGTGCTCCTTCTTTGCAAGTTAACATGCCCAATATGAACAATAAGTTTACCCTGAAAGGTAACAAGCTTACTTTGTTGCACTATGGCGTTGCTTAAAAAGATAACAGTCAAGGAACAACAGTTTCATTTGATCAAAATTACGTAAAATGGAGCTAGAAGAAATCTTTCTATTTGTGGGAAAATAACATACCAAATAGGTGCCATAAAGTGAAGATAAAGTAAATAGTCAATAAAGACGCTCGTAAAGTGCAGATAATGTATAGTCAATAAAGATGAAACTATGACAGTCATAATAATAAAACTAACTAATGGCATTTATTTTAAGACTTGGGACAAATTTTAAATCCCCCTTTCTAATAAACAGCAATGGCTTCCGCTCCCATTTTCTAGCGGGGTAGTTAGTAAATGACCTAAGTTTTATTTTAGAAAATTAGTTCATGGCCTCCATTCGGAAATGACAGACATACAAATGACCTCAACAAACCAAGATCAAATGATTGCCATGCAATGAATGACAACTCCTGACAGTTAAGAAACAACAAAATAAAAAAGTTGTCTAGTAATAGTGTCAATGAGATGATTAGTTTTATTTTAAAAATAGCTAGCAAAACATTTTATTCCAAATTGAAACGAGAAATTACTAGTCATTTCCTCGTGCAAGTCATCAGGTTGTCCTTTGTCCTGCCTACACGGTAGGACCGAGTTCGAACACCGACTATTCAATTTTCTATGTCTCGCAAAGGTGGTTTACTGCATCTAATTTACCACTGAAGCTTGCGGTCCCCCCCCCCCACGAGCACGTTCCACACCAATAAGTATCAACACCGCATTCTACTACCTGTTCGCGTTATACATATATGTACTAATTACAGTAGTGTGTTGGGGATTTGGATGGTTTAATTTAGAGGAAGTGCACCCTCACTTGCGCGGAGGGAAAATGGAAAACCACCCAAGTACCTCCACGTCTTCGACAGTCTAGTCCAACACGATAGTAGCGCGTTAGATCATCGGACACCGGAGCTAGTCGCAATTTATTTACTTGCTCTGAAGTAATGACCTGCAACATTTAGCTTATTGTGTTCTATACCTCAATTTTCTTAAGAATGACATCCGGCTGCTATGGTAAAAGTTGTCATATCTTTCACGTGTTCATGCGTCAAGTCTTGCGATATGCGGCTACCACTTTTGATATATCAATACCTATAAAATAATACTAAAAATGTAGTTTTAATGTAGGCCTATCAATTTTGATAGCAAAAATTATGTATTTCTAGGGTGTGCTTCAAACGTTAATTCGTAATAAAATAAGAATAGAGTTTCACTGACGTGACTGGTAAGGGCTACATAGGTCAAGAATGGTAAGCCATTATGTACACACAATCGCAAAAGAAACCTTCAACACATTTAAGCGACGCCTAGTTAAGATATTGCGTGTAACGCTATAATTATTTTAAGAATTAATTTCCCAGGTAGGGCAAAACAAAGTAGCCTATGCGTGCGTGATCTGATCTTGTTGCGAGATGTGGGATCAGTTCTGATAAATAAGATTTATTATAAAGGTGGTCAGAGGAACGTAAGACGATCTCTAGTTTTAAAAAAACCCAACAAGGTCATGACTGAACAAAATACTATGTGGAAATGATTCAGGGCAACCTTCGTAAAAGGCCAATTCGTAATATTCTACGGTTGATTAGTCTCCATGGCGAAAGTGTGCATGTTCCGTACGTGTACACTTAGTTTACCGTGAAATTAAGTATTAAACGATTACAACTTATAAGCAACAACATGAGCTAGGGTTGTCCATCGCTAGATATGATCGTCAGTTTGCATCACGGGAACACCTATATTTTGTAATCCCATCAACTTAAGTTAGGAAGAAACGGGACGCAAGAAAAGCCGAGTGTTTTTTTAACTTTCTATGTCAAAACTTTTTTTTGCCCAAAATAAATAAAATCTTGCTCCAGTACAAACAGAGAGACTACTTACATAACCTAAAAATTGTAATTATGGTTGGTAGAATATTTTCAATTTTAATGCAAAAAAACAAAGTTTATTAATCCTCAAAAAATGTAGGATGAAATATGCACACACACTTTTCACAGAACAACTTAACATATTTGAAACATCAGATATTTCACACCTACCACCGAGAGGTTCCATTTAATTTTCCTCCGGGATACCGTGAGGGCCACGTCTGGCCCACACAATTATGGGACGTACTTTAGCCCCTTAAAGTGATATTTCAGACTAAGTGTTAACGTAGTGCACATGTTCATTCATCAGTGTCGCAGAAGTGAAACTTTCTCAAACAATTACAACGGTATGAAGATTTTTAAAATTTCCACGCAAACTAATTTACGTGCAAGCTCAATCCACCCCGCACCGCTACACTAGGTAAAGCAAACGAGAGAGAGAGATAAACCAGCAAAATATGACAGATAAAAACTTGCAGCTACGTATCGCTAATCTAATCTTGTTGAATAATAACTTGTCTGTCCGGATTTAAGTTATGGTAGGTCAGTGCTTGGGATTTAATAAGCGAACAAGTTTGTGTACTCTCCCGGGGAAAGTTGTGTCGGGCCAATTACTGGCTTACGTCAATGTTGATCTCATCCTAATATAACTACAGTCTAATCTTTATATCAACGGCCTTATTTTGGACATAGACAATTTACTTTATCTACCCGTGATCATAAGTCAAACCACGTTATCGGCTGTTATACTTGATAGAAAACTAAAAATAAAACTAATAATATGGTATAAAGTTTATTATTGTCATTTGATGAAAAGGTCCTTCATATGAAGATCCTATTAAACATGGAAGAAATACTGAAACATTCTTTTATTTCTTGATTTTCTTACAAATGAGCATCTACAGTTGCTTCTTTGGTGCTGACTGACAGCTGACGGCTTTTGAAAAGTTACCAGACCAAATTATGTATCCCTACGCAAACCATATGATCTGCAAAAACCATGTGTTTAGTAGCAATCACTTCTGACGGTCAAAATGTAGGTACAGCCAACTCTCGATTCTACGACCTTTCACAGTTCCCTGGAAAAGGGTCGTTATTAGAATTTTAACAGATTTTGTTCCACCCCTGACCTTCATACGAAAAAATTGCATTTTTTAGACAATACGTGAAAAAGTAAATAAAATA